>SJYC01076810.1:0-13330 GCA_006408675.1 Madoqua kirkii
GCAATAATATATGAATACACAAAGTGAAACTCACTCAGTTGTGTCCGACTCTTTGCGACCACATGGACTATACAGAGGCCAGAATGCTGGAGTGGGTAGCCTTTCCTTTCTCCAGGGGATCTTCCCAACCCAGGGATTGAACTCAAGTCTCCCACATTGCAGGCAAATTCTTTACCAGCTGAGCCCCAGGGAAGCCCTTAATTCTCAGTGTACATGGCATATAGGCACCTTTCAGTACATGATAAACATTGCTATAAATATATAACAAATATCCATGTTTTCCCCAACACACACATGCACATACATACACCCCAAGGATAGGGAGAGAAGAGAAAGGAGAGAAGAGGGCAATAATTCTATGCTGTTGCGAAAGGAGAAGCCTACTGAAACATATTTCTGTTACTTTATCATTTCAGCATTTCAGGTTTAATATAGAACTTACCTGAGCTATGGCTTTCATACTGAGTCAGCTTCCACTTAGATGGATATATTACTTTAATTTCCCGGAGAAGGGGCAAGAAATTTTCTTCCAGGGAAAGGAGTGGCAGACATTGCCCATCAGTCATCCCCTTCTGGAGAGACAGACAAAGTCTGAGTCTACCTGACTTCTTTTTCCAAGAGCTTTGGTAATCCAGCCCAGTGTGGAAAGAAGTGGCAGTGGGAGATGGCATTGTCCTCCCCATTCCTGCTCACCAACCCCCATCACAGACACACATCATTCTCCAGAGCATGATCTGCCTTCTGATGGCAGAGGAACACTGCAGAGGCACAGCGGAGAACTCCTTTCTTCAAGTACTACAGTCAACACCTGCCATTTCGCCATGACTCATGGCATCAGAGTGGCTGCAGATGCCCCTGCAGGTGGCACCCCCATTCCCTCTGCTGCTGGGACTGCTATCTGCTGATGCCTCATAGTTGACCTCCTCCCCAGGAACTGCTCTCAGTCAAAGAGGGCTGCCCTGCTCTCCCGGGGCAGCCTGCATCCAGGGACTACTTGAGGGAGGGGTATATACAAAGGCCCAGCACCAACACCTCAATTCAGAAAGAAGACTTCAGTTCCTGAACTTTACTGGAGATCTGCTGAGGCTTCGGTGACAACTGCTCACAGCCCAGGTCTGTCCCTCTCAGGGATGTTGACTCTTCCCTGTTCCCTCAGCCCCTTACAGGGGCTCCTCAGAGCTCTCAACAACTACATAACTGCCTGCACACAAATCTCCATCTCAGACCCTAAGTAAGATCAGTCTACAAACAGCCTACAAATGATCTACAGTCTACAATCAGTCTACAAATGGCCTTTGACAGTGAAGGATAGAATCTGGTAGGACCACCCTGCCGGCGAGGCTCCTGACAAGCCACTAATCCTGTGCTCAGCCACTCAGTGAGACCCGGGAAAGTGCAGAGAGGCCTGCTCAGAGTACCTGCCCACCACAGGCTGGCTGGAAACTGCATTTAACAGACACAGCCTAGGGGAGGAGTTCAGCGCCTGGGTTCTAGAGCCAAATGTCTGGGTGGAGTCCTACCTCTTTACCACTTGCTTGGTCATATGACCTTGAGCAAATTCCTTAATCTTTGTGTGACTTAAATATGTAATAGTGCCTATAAATAGTGCCTATATAATAGTATCTACCTCACATATATATATATATTTATGTTATACATAAATAACTGTGGTGCTGGAGAAGACTCTTGAGAGTCCCTGGGACTGCAAGGAGATCCAACCAGTCAATCCTAAAGGAAATCAGTCCTGAATATTCATTGGAAGGACTTATGCTGAAGCTAAAACTCCAATACTTTGGCCACCTGATTCGAAGAGTCAACTCACTGGAAAAGACCCTGATGCTGGGAAAGACTGAAGGCAGGAGGAGAAGGGGGTGACAGAGGGTGAGATGGTTGGATGGCATCACTGACACAACGGACATGAGTTTGAGCAAGCTTCAGGAGATAAAGGACAGGGAAGCCTGGCATGCTACAGTCCAAGGGGTCACGAAGAGTCAGACATGACTTAGTGACTGAAAAAATCTATAAGATATGCATACATAAAAACATACATACATCAAATAGCACTTACCTTACAAAGTTGTTTAGAAGGATTAGCTGAGCCAACATGTGTAAAGAGCTTAAGCTGGTCCTGGAACATGGTATATATATTCAGTAACTGCTAGCTGTCATAAAATATTTGGATAAGTCATGTGTACCTCTCTATTTAGGAACACCTAGGTTACCAAAGCACTTGCACATTTCTATCTCCATCCTTCAGACAGTAAATTTCTTGAGAGCAAAGATAATGTATTTAAAGACTACTAATACACCCATTCATACCTTTATACATGTCTATGTATATGTAAATGCACATGTTTATATGCAGAGTATGTGTAAGCATCAAACTACCTAAAACTGCTAATTTGGGGGTTTTTTGTTTGCTTGTTTTTAATTTTATTTTGGCTGCCCTGGCTCTTCATCACAGCGTGTGAGCTCAGTAGTTGAAGTGCCAGGGCTTAGCTGGCCCTCAGCACCTGGATGTTAGTTACTGACCAAAGATTGAACCTGCGACCCCAGCTTGGAGAGCAGATTCTTAACCATTGGACCACCAGAGAAGTTCAAAACTCTACTAGCTTTGTGCTGTGGATACCACAGAGAGAGAATGTGAGATTGTAATGGCCCTGGGCAGAGTAACAGAAAGGAAAAAAGCACAGCTCCATCAAGCTCTCCTGGGGTCCACAGTGTCCTGCCAGGCTCTGATCCCTCACTTTGAGAAGGCTTTTCTCCAGTGAAGAAAGAATCCATTGGAGGACAGCACCCTTGGGACAGCACCCTCGGTCTTGGCCTGAACAGCGCTCACCCGAATCTGAGGATGTACCGTGCAGACAAAGGGATTTTCTGCTTAGCTGGTACCTTGAATTGTGATGGTTAATAACCCTTTGATTTGCAGGGTAGTAACTCTGACATGTTATATTCATGAAAAGATTGAAACAGAGATGATGATGCCTGTGGGTATCAAATTTAATCTTTCTTAATATTAAATTCACTTAGAAATACCCTGAAGTCAACAGGTTGGTGAGTGAGACACTGAGTTCACAGAAAGCTCTTTAGCCAAAGAGTTTCTAAAAATGTTAATCCATTCAAAAAATGGGAAAACCCTATTACACATGGCATCCTTATTTGGTGACATTTTCTAACCATTTAGGGAAACATTACAGTAGCGTCACAAAAATTCTAAGTTGGAGAAGACTGCAGAAGATAATGTAGTTTAACCTCTTTTACAAATGAAAAAAAAAAAACTTGGAAAGATTACATGACTTGTTCAAGGTCACACAGATTTTTTTTTAATGTTTTATGAAGTTCTGAAGATCAAGCAAAAAACCAGATAAATATTTAATTACTTAACCACCATGTGTGTCTTAAGTGATGCAACTGAAGGTGGAGCCATAGAGTCCAAGGGGAATCTGAGTTCACACTGGTGCTGCCGCAGGCAAAAGCAAGACCCGCTCCGGCGTTTGAAACAATGGTGGGACAGCTGCCAAGGGCTGCGCACTGCGTGCCTCTGGTCTACGCTGCATAGCAAGCAGAGGGCAATCATCAATTGCCAGTCATTGTCCACTTCAAACAATTCAGAATCCACCCAGAGGCGCGCGGAAAACCGGCTTAAGAAAGAACAATGGTAGAAGTGTTGTTATCAAATACAAGGAACAATAGCAATAATGAACATTAGCAGGATGCTTTACAGATTACAAAGTATTTTCAAACACAACTCTTTCCATCTTCAGGATGGAAAAGCACCAGACAAGTAGCTTTGCTGCTGTTCTGTAAGGACCACATAAACTTAGGACACTGGACTAAATACAGCGTATCAGTCAGCTCCAAGGAAAACTATATTAAATTGAAGCAAACACATGTGGGGGAAGAAAGTAGCTTTGTTGTTGTTATTATTACTACTACTACCTACAAACCAAGAGACTTAGGTTGGTTTAGAGAATTCCTGCCACACGTCTGAGCCAGGACTCACGTGCAATTGTCACTCCAAGCCCCGGAAACACACCCCTGTTCAAAGATGCTGATCCTAGACAGTTTCATGCTCTCTGCTGAGCTCCTACATCACAAACAATTGGGCATGAAGGTTAAAAGTGGAGTCAGAAACAAGAACCGCTTACTTCATTACAGAAGATTCTCTCTCTGCCCAGAGCAAGGATATTCAGTATCTAAAGTGTGTTTGGGGCTTCCCTGGTGGCACAGTGGATACGAACCTGCCTGCCAATGCAGGGGACACGGGTTCCCTGTTCAGGAAGATTCCACATGCCGCAGAATAACTAAGGCCGTGTGCCACAACTACTGAGCCCGTGGGCTGCAACTACTGAAGCCCAACGTGCCTACAGCCCGTGCTCTACAAGAAAAGCCACCGCAATGAGAAGCCTGTGCACCACAGCTAGAGAGCAGCCCTCACTCACCACCACCAGAGAAAAGCCCCCGCAGCAACGGCGACCTAGCACAGCCAAAAATATATACATAAGTAATTAACAAATACAGCAGCATAAAAAAAATTTTTTTAAAACACTTAATTCTTAACTAAAAAAATAAAACAAAATGTGTGTGAAGGACCAAATCTGTGATTCTTCGGTGACTATCTGATTTAAGCCACTGAACTATTAATAGAGGGCACTTAGTGTGGATGTGCGGAAATTTTGTGCTCTTGTACTTAATAAATTCACCCTTTGTTTTCCATGAGACCAGAACCACTCAGACCCTTTCCTCAAGAGCTTTTCAGAGCTAAGTGGCACACAGACTTCTTCAGTACATAGAAATGAAGGGATTCAGAGGAAGGGGTAGGGCAACTGAATCAAGATCCTCTTAGAATTCTGAGTAGGAAATGGAAGAGTTTTATCATCTGTAATTGCTTTCATGATTCAATCTCCTTGGGCCCTACCTAAGCCCCTGAACACTCACTATTTTTACTGCCTGACCTAAGCACAGATGTATCTGAGGAAGCAGCCGTAACAGCGATGTTCACGTGTTTTTTTAAATAACCTCATAAATGGAGGCTGCTGGGAACAAAGGGCTGAAATGAAGACCATTATGTCCACCTAAATGGTGCACTGAGGGGTATAAGGGCTAAACCGAAGAAAAACGACGGCTGTCACACACCACAAGGAGAATGTGGTTAACTATTCTTTGTTTAATATTCTACTTCAGTTTTCTTGAACAAGTAAAGCCTTTCTCACTTCTTAAATTACGTTATTAGAGCCCAACCTAAAGTGAGGCTCAAACTCAAATTTGTTAATAAGATATACTCAGAGCTGAAATGTGTGTATATGATTTGGGAAAGCATATATTGGTTGCTGCTAGGTGGATCTCACATTTGCTCCAGTTTGATTTGCGAAAAGCTATTCTTAAGTTGTCCTACTTATTAGCTATTCTGATCACTAGGGTGCCCATTTATGGAATGCCAGAGGGGAGCATGACACCGGGAGCAGATTTTTCTTAAAGCAAAGTGGGATATCTGCGTGAACTCTTTAAACAGAACTTTGAATGCACGCCAATCTGGAACACATAATTATTTCAGGCTGACTGACATCAAGAAGAAGTAAATATGTGACTATACACACAGATGTAATTACAAATTACAACCTGTGCCTCTCACTGCCATCTACTCAAAGACATTCTGCTGGATTTCTTAAAACGATGACTCCTTTGTTTTCTGGAGTTTAATGAAATTTTGACTATAACAACACTATGCCATTTCTTGAAGAAAAAGGCATGGCCACACGTTCCAGTATCCTTGCCTAGAGAATCCCATGGACAGAGGATCCTGGCGGCCTACAGTCCCTGGGGTTGCAAAGAGTTGGACATGACTGAGGTGGCTGAGCGTACATGCAAGCCATTTCTAGGCAATTTAGGATGCCTGGTGCCACTGGTTAGAACTTGAGCATTTTTAGTGACATTAAAATATTTTCACAACACACCCATTTTTTCTTCCCTTTTCTATTTATTTAATTTTCCTTTTAAAATCAGGGAAATAGGAATCGTTTACAGTAACTCCTGAATTCCTTTATAGAAGTGTGGCTACATATTGAAGCTCACTGTTTGATAAATATAGTTTGAAACATTTTTATGTAAATTAATGATAATTTACATTTGTCAGAAAGAAACTCATTTGCCACTTTCCTGTCTATTAACTCTGGAGAAGGCAATGGCACCCTACTCCAGTACTCTTGCCTGGAAAATCCCACGGATAGAGAAGCCTGGTAGGCTGCAGTCCATGGGGTCGCTAAGAGTCAGACACGACTGAGAGACTTCACTTTCACTTTTCACTTTCATGCACTGGAGAAGGGAATGGCAACCCACTCCAGTGCTTTTGCCTGGAGAATCCCAGGGATGGGGGAGCCTGGTGGGCTGCCATCTATGGGGCCGCACAGAGTCGGACATGACTGAAGCAACTTAGCAGTGGCAGCCCATTAACTCAGCCTCAGATATCGTTTTAGATTTTCCCTTTGCAGTTGGCATCTTTCCACTTAGAAAAATATCATATCATTTGTGAATCTGAAGTTTTCATTCATTTATAAAAATTTTAAATAAACTCAATTCTAGTACTAATCCCAGGTAAGCTATTTTATTTAGAAAATACTTATGCTTTTGCTTTAGGTCTCCAAGCTAGCCATTTATCCATGACAGAATTTGTTCTTCAATCAGTTAATAACTTAAAATCTCCTCGAAAAGCTTTGCCCTGACCAAAATGCCTGTTGTCTTCTTAGAGGAAAATAAATCATTCCTCTAACAAATTATGTTTCTTGGCATTTGATCAATCTCTTCCTTAATCTTGGTTTCCAACTGTATTCCAGGTAAAGAAATGAAACTGTAGTTTCGATTTCAGTAACCCTTCCAATGAATAGAGGCCATTTCGAAATTCATCAAGAATGTCCTAGCATGGCACTACAATTGAGAAAACTTTTCTTCCCTTTTCCCATGTCCACTAATCCTTACATCTTAACACCCAAATTAAATTTTATCTCCCCAGTGAAGTCTTCCATGATTCATCCTATTCTTATTTGAAAATTAATTCATCCTGCTTGCATGAGCAAAACTAAGTACATTTGAGAGTCAGTGACTAGAAACACTTTATTCTTAGACTCAAGAGGAATACAAAATTGATTGGATGGGCTCATAGAGAAATTTTGTGAGGACAGGCAGAATAGCAAGAGTTTTTATTGAACAACCTCGACCACCTCATTTCACAGTGGCTCTGGAGTCAAACAAATACAGCTAAATGAATATAAATTTCATTACTTCTGCAGATACAGAAACAGTGGAAACAGTGGCTGACTTTATTTTTCTGGGCTCCAAAATCAGTGCAGATGGTGACTGCAGCAATGAAATTAAAAGACGCTTACTCCTCGGAAGGAAAGTTATGACCAACTTAGATAGCATATTAAAAAGCAGAGACGTTACTTTGCCAACAAAGGCCCATCTAGTCAAGGCTATGGTTTTTCCAGTGGTCATGTATGGATGTGAGAGTTGGGCTATAAAGAACACTGAGTGCCGAAGAATTGATGTTTTTGAACTGTGGTGTTGGAGAAGACTCTTGAGAGTCCCTTGGACTGCAACGAGATCCAACCAGCCCATCCTAAAGGAGATCAATCCTGGGTGTTCATTGGAAGGACTGATGATGTGAAGAGCTGACTCATTTGAAAAGGCCCTGATGCTGGGAAAGATTGAGGGCAGGAGGAGAAAGGGTTGACAGAAGATGAGATGGTTGGATGGCAGCACCAACTAGATGGACATGGGTTTGGGTGGACTCCAGGAGTTGGTGATGGACAGGGAGGCCTGGTGTGCTGCGGTTCGTGGGGTCGCAAATAGTCAGACATGCCTGAGTGACTGAACTGAACTGAACAGATACCAGACAATTCATATACTCTGTTCCTTCTTGAGTGAGCTTTGCTCGTTTGCATCTCTTTAGGAATTTGTCAATTTCATGTGTTGCTCATAATATACCCTTATCGTCCGTTAAATGTTGGGGGCTGATAAAAAACAAATTAAGGACAGACTCAATGAATGTGTAAGAACACAACATAATTTGTTGGATTTGTAGTAACATTCTCTTCTTCACTTATGATATTGGTCATTAGCATTTTCTTTCTTCTTTTTCTCAAGTCTCAGTTCAGTTCCGTTATTCCCATCCTTCTGCTTATTTTGAGTTAAATTTGTTCCTCTTTTTCTAGTTCTTTTTTTTTTTTTATTTCTGAGATCCTTCTTTTGAGACCTTTCTTTATGTCTAAGCATTAAATGTTATAAATTTGTTTCTAAAACTACCTTGACTGCATCCCACAAGTTTTTATATGTTCTATGTTCATTTTCTCTCTGTTCAAAATATTTTCTAAACTTTCTTGTGAGTTCTTCTTTTACCCATAGATTGAGAATATGTCATTTAAGGATATTTGGGAATTTTTCAGATAACTTTGTAATTGATGCACTGTGCAATTACTGCTTGCTATCTGATCCTGAGTTTGAAGGCATGACTTATCTAACTCTCTAATCTATGTTGATGACTTCCTAGTACCACTTGATCCCTGAAATGTGACCCCACCCCCAACCAGCTTTATGCCCCTCCCTCTTGCCCTTCTCTAGTCTCCATAGGGCTCATCTAGATGTGTCTGACTTCTTATCATCTACATCAATGTCACAGGAAATCCAATGTGGATCAATTAAAAGACTACCAAAGTACAGTAAGAGCCTGGAAAAGACTAAATAATGCACAGAATAAATTTCTCAAGAAATATTCATTAACTGAGAAATAGGGCACTAAAAATGTATAATGGGGTTTTACTCAAACTTGAGAATTAACAGAGTTGAAAAGATCAAAGTAAACAGGACTTTCAACAGTTAATAAGACCCTCCTTGGACATCATTCCACAATTCTAAATTCTTCCAAAATTATCTTCCCATTTTTACCTTTCGTTTCTTAATACAGATATCAAATGGTTCATGTGAATTATATATTCTATTTGATACCAGAGTCAAAACAGAGAATATTATCAGTCTGTAAATATTGTTCTGAATCTCTTGCACCTGGAGTTAAATCTAGCCCTGGAAATATTAGATCAGTGTCTCACTATGGATACTGGAAAATCTAGCCAAAGGACCTAAACTATAGATTGTAAGATTGTGTTGGTTTCCATCGCTATGACTAAGGTCAGTGCTCAGAGTCACAACAGAGAATATTGTCATTCTTCATCAATGATTATACTCACACCTGTGACTGGCAATTCTCCTAACTTCCAGATAATATCAATTTATTATTTACAATTATAACCAGTACAGCCCAAACTATTTCCCAACTTTTCAAAACTTATATTCATGTTACAGATGTGAGAATTATAGCAAGGAGAGTGGGGTTTTTTAATTTAAAAAACTTATTATTTTTACAGATGCATAAGATGTGTATAAGAGACAGCCTGAACACTCACTATTTTTACTGCCTGACCTAAGCACAGATGTATCTGAGGAAGCAGCCGTAACAGCGATGTTCACGTGTTTTTTTAAATAACCTCATAAATGGAGGCTGCTGGGAACAAAGGGCTGAAATGAAGACCATTATGTCCACCTAAATGGTGCACTGAGGGGTATAAGGGCTAAACCGAAGAAAAACGACGGCTGTCACACACCACAAGGAGAATGTGGTTAACTATTCTTTGTTTAATATTCTACTTCAGTTTTCTTGAACAAGTAAAGCCTTTCTCACTTCTTAAATTATGTTATTAGAGCCCAACCTAAAGTGAGGCTCAAACTCAAATTTGTTAATAAGATATACTCAGAGCTGAAATGTGTGTATATGATTTGGGAAAGCATATATTGGTTGCTGTGTCTGACTCTTTGCAACCCCACTGACTGCAGCATGCCAGGCTTCCCTATTCTTCACCATCTCCCAGAGCTTGCTCAAACTCATGTCCATCAGGTCAATGACGTCATCCAACCATCTCACCTCTGTCATCACCTTCTTCAGCCTTCCGTCTTTCCCAGCATCGGGGTCTTTTCCACTGAATTGACTCCTCAGATCAGGTGGCCAAAGTATCGGATCTTCAGCTTCAGCATCTGCCCTTTCAGTGAATATTTAGAACTGATTTCCTTTAGGATTGACTGGTTTGGTCTCCTTGCTGTCCAAGGGGCTCTGGGGAGTCTTCTCCAACACCACAGTTTTAAGTCATCAATTCTTCAGCGCTCAGTTTCTTTGTATTGTCCAGCTCTCACATCCATACATGACTACTGGGAAAACCACAGCTTTGACTAGACAAACCCTTGTAGGCAAAGTAATGTCTCTGCTTTTTAATACACTGTCTAGGTTTGTCACTGCTTTTCTTTCAAGGAGCAGCATCTTTTAATTTCATGGGTTCAGTCACTGTCCACGGTGCTTTTGGAGCTCAAGAAAATTAAGTCTGTCACTGTTTCCACTGTTTCCCCATTTATTTGTCATGAAGTGCTGGGACTGGATGCCATGATCTTCGTTTTTTGAATGTTGAGTTTGAAGTCAGCTTTTTCACTTTCCCCTTCCACCACCTTGCTTCTCCATCTTTGGCTGCAAAGAATATAATCAATCTTATTTCGGTACTGACCATCTGGTAATGTCCATGTATACAGTCATCTCTTGTGTTGTTGGAAGAAGCTGTTTGCTATGACCAGCCCATTCTCTTCACAAAATTCTGTTTTAGCCTGCGTCCTGCTTCATTTTGTAGCCAAGTGCCTGTTATTCCAGGTATCTCTTGACTTCCTACTTTTGCATTCCAGTTGCCTATGATATAAAGGACATCTTTTTTGGTGTGAGTTGTAGGTCTTGTAGGTGTTCACTGAAGCATTCAACTTCAGCTTCTTTGGCATTAGTGCTTGGGGCATAGACTTGGATTACTGTGATATTGAATTGTTTGCCTTGGAAATGAACCCAGATCATTCTATCATTTTTGAGCCTGCACCCAAGTACTGCATTTTGACTCTTTTGTTGACTATAAAGGTTATGTGATAGTATTTGTTAATATATCTGTACATGTGGAAAAATAGTTTAAACATATAGGATCTCATTTCTATATCCTCTTTGTATAAAGTCTCCAGATAGATATCTCATACAATGACAAACAAACTAATTTATAAAAACTCCTCAGAATTTGAGGAAAGTCATGATTGATTTTCATGGAAGCCAGGCCCTATAAAATATACCCTATTTATGGCAATTGGAGCAAATCACCAACAAACAAGGGAAATGTTTAAACAGGCAATTTAAAAACCTTGAGGATGTCCTTCATCCGATTATGCACAAAGCTGGGGCCTGTAATCCTTAGGGTGGTCGCCTCAGTGTTTCCTAACTCATAATCCCCCTTCTAAGACAGCCTGTAAGAAGGAAAACTAGACCAGCCCTGATTAATAAGTTGCTTCTGTAAACACAAATGGAAAGGGTAACTTCTGAGCTGAAATTTTTTCTCTCTTTATTCAGAAAGCACAGGACTTTATTCATTTATAAAAGTGACATCTATATTACTGTGTATTTATTAACACAAACACATCTCCAACTGTATTTATGGAGGTTAAACTAGCATAGTTTACTATCTGCAAAATGTGTTGAAAAGAACTACAAAGATGTCATGCTTCTATTAATACTTTTGTAGTAACTGATTTTTTAAATAGGCAAATTAATCTGTGAGGCTGCTACAGGTCACCAATATAATTTGCCTTTTTGGATTAGCACTGGCAATGGCAACCCACTCCAGTACTCTTGCTTGGAAAATCCCATGGGCAGAGGAACCTGGTAGGCTGTAACCCATGGAGTCGCTAAGAGTCAGACACAACTGAGCGACTTCACTTTCACTTTTCACTTTCCTGCATTGGAGAAGGAAACGGCAACCCACTCTAGTGTTCTTGCCTGGAGAACCCCAGGAACGGGGAGCCTGGTGGGCTGCTGTCTATGGGGTTGCACAGAGTCGGACATGATTGAAGCAACTTAGCAGCAGCAGCATGACACTATCTGGTCTCAGTAATGGATAGGGGATTGATTACATTAATGCTAAAAGTTTTTGGATATAAGATTTTTTCATGTTTTATAATCACAAAATACGACCGAGAGATAAAATCAAGATTCCGTTTTTTAATCAAAATGACTTGGGAAACTTGGTCAAAACCAGAAAAAGTATAAGGCAAAGCAAAAGGAAAAAAGAAAACAAATGGAAGGCTAAAGACTGAGGTTTTATCACGCAAGAAGGAAAGAAAAACAAGATAAAAAAGACAGTCCTATAATCAGAACTCGTACTTACTTATTACCAACATGTCCGAGACAGAATTTTTAAAAAAAAATCTTGCCATCTGTCCCTACTCTGTGTGCTGCTCCTGCTCTGAGGGAAAATAAATACATTCTGGGTTGATCCCAAGAAATACTGGGCTTGCTATTAGTAACATCCTCACTAATGTGCCTTAATCAACCCTTCTACAGTCTAAAAATATAAACAAAAATTTGATGATGGATTGTGAATTGACCAGGAGCTTTGATCTCATGTCTACCACTTGGCTTGGGCTTTATTATTATTGTTGTTGCTTTGTTTGGTTTGTTCTCGTTCTGCAACTCTTAAAAGCCAGAACTCCATTTCAATCTCAAAGCAACTAAGTAATTCTGAACACTATGCAATCCCAGATTCTAAAGTGAAACCTGAAGTATCATTTAGAACAAATGGCTGAGGAAGAAAACAACCATAAAGTTTGTTTTGTTTGACAGTGACTGACAATGATATTATTGTCTACACATGTATGTCTGTAAATACTGTTGTGCATCTCTTTCCCCTGGAGTATAATCCAGCCCTGGAAACAATAGATCAATGTGTCACCACGGTTACTGAAAAATCTGGCCAAGGGACCTAAACTGTAGATTGTAAGGTTGTGCTGTTATCTATTGCTGTGGCTAAAGTCAGAGCTCTTTCTTTCTCGTTAGGAGGAACATCCCAGGGAAGGTGCTCAGTGCTACTAGAGATCCCCATGCCTGTGGGTCCTGCTCTCACTCTTGACCTGCCTTGGCTCCACAGACCTCCTGAGGTCTCAGTCATTTCAGCTGTGTCCGACTCTCTGCAACCCCATGGACTGTAGGCCGCCAGGCTCCTCTGTCTGTGGGATTCTCCAGACAAGAATAAGAATGGGTTGTCATAAGTGGGTTGTCATACACTTCTCCAGGGGATCTTACTGGCCCAGGGACTGAAACCACAGCTCTTGTGTCTCTTGCATTGCAGGCAGGTTCTTTACCCACTGAGCCACCTGGGAAGCCCCCAAAACAGAGTGTGTAAATTGTATATAGAAACAGAGTGTATAGGAATGCAAGGGA
>SJYC01076811.1:0-27169 GCA_006408675.1 Madoqua kirkii
CTCATCTCAAAAATATACAAGCAACTTATGCAGCTCAACTGCAGAAAAATAAACGATCCAATCAAAAAAATGAGCCAAAGAACTAAATAGGCATTTCTCCAAAGAAGACATACGGATGGCTAACAAACACATGAAAAGATGCTCAACATCACTCATTATCAGAGAAATGCAAATCAAGACCACAATGAGGTACCACTTCACACCAGTCAGAATGGCTGTGATCCAAAAGTCTACAAGCAGTAAATGCTGGAGAGGCTGTGGAGAAAAGGGAACCCTCTTCCACTGTTGGTGGGAATGCAAACTAGTACAGCCACTATGGAAAACAGTGTGGAGATTCCTTAAAAAATTACAAATAGATCTGCCTTATGACCCAGCAATGCCACTGCTGGGCATACACACCAAGGAAACCAGAATTGAAAGAGATACATGTACCCCAGTGTTCATTGTAGCACTGTTTATAATAGCCAGGACATGGAAACAACCTAGATGTCCATCAGCAGATGAATGGATAAGAAAGCCTTGGTACATATACACAATGGAGTATTACTCAGCCATTAAAAAGAATACATTTGAATCAGTTCTAATGAGATGGATGAAACTGGAGCCAATTATACAGAGTGAAGTAAGCCAGAAAGAAAAACACCAATACAGTATACTGACACATATATATGGAATTTAGAAAGATAGTAATGATGACCCTGTAAGTGAGACAACAAAAGAGACACAGAGGTATAGAACGGACTTTTGGACTCTGTAGGAGAAGGTGGGATGATTTGGGAGACTGGCATTGAAACATGTATACTATCATGTAAGTAATGAAGCGCCAGTCTATGTTCGATACAGGATACAGGATGCTTGGGGCTGGTGCATGGGGATGATCCAGAGAGATGATATTGGGTGGGAGGTGGGAGGGGGATTTAGGATTGGGAGCTCGTATACATCAATGGTGGATTCATGTCAATGTATGGCAAAACCAATACAGTATTATAAAGTAGAATAAAGTAAAAATAAAATTTAAAAAAATAAAATAAAGGTAAGTTAACTAGAAATAAAACCACCATATGACCCAGCAATCCCACTCCTAGGCATATCCCCCGAGGAAACCAAAATTGAAAGAGATACGTGTATCCTGTGGTTCATTGCAGCTCTATTGACGATCGCTAGAACATGGAAGCAACCTAGATGCCCATCGACAGGTGAACAGGTAAGGAAGCTGTGGTACATATACACTATGGAGTATGACTCAGCCATAAACAGGAACACATTTGAGTCAGTTCTAATGGGGGAGATGAACCTAGAACCTATTATATAGAGTGAAGTGAGTCAGAAAGAGATAAATCCCGTATTCTAACACATATATATGATATCTAGGATAATGGTAATGAAGGATTTACTTACAGGGGAACAGTGGAGGGACAGACATAGAGAATAGACTTATGGACAGGGGGAGAGGGGAGGAGAGGGTGAGACGTGTGGAGAGAGAAACATGGAAACTGACATCACCATGTGTAAAATAGACAGCCAACAGGAACCTGCTGTCTGGCTCAGGAAACTCAAACAGGGCTCTGTTTCAACCTAGAGGGGTGGGGTGGGGTGGGGTGGGGCGGGAAGGAGCTTCAAAAGGGAGGGGACATATGTACCTATGGCTGATTCAGGTTGAGGTTTGACAGAAAACAGCAAAATTCTGTAAAGCAATTATCTTTCAATAAAAAACAAATTAATTTTAAAAAATAGGTAAAAAGACATGTAAGCTATGAAAATACTGATTTTAAGGTAGGGGGTGTGGTGACGGTAATGCAAGCCAAGTTATACTCAAAAACAAGATAAAGGCGATGAGGGGAAACCACAGAGTAAAGGGGCCAGGTCACTGGGAGGCCAAAACAACCCTGAAGGCTGAGCACGGAAGGGTGGAGGCTTCCCATCTGTGCTGCCGGAGAAGACTCTTGAGAGTCCCCAGGACAGCAAGCCTGTCAAACCAGCCCATCCTAAAGGAAGTCCACCCTGAACATCCATTGGAGCGACTGATGCTGAAGCTGCAGCTCCGTATTCTGGGCACCTGATGCGGAAGAGCCGGCTCATTGGAAAGAGCCCTGATGCTGGGAAAGATTGAAGGCAGGAGGAGAAGGGGACGCCAGAGGATGAGATGGTTGGGTGGCATCACTGACTCAATGGACATGAGTTTGAGCAAACTCCAGGAGATGGTGAAGGACAGGGGAGCCTGGAGGGCTACGGTTCATGGGGTCACAAAGAGTTGGATATGACTGAGTGATCAAACAACGGCGACAATTCATCTTTAACATCAAGATTGGGGGAAATCCCAAACGATAGTTACCCTTTCATCTCTCCATAAAGGGGCTGGGTGAAGTGTCCATGGAACTTCTCTGATTATTTCTTATAACCACGGGGTCAATTTGCAATTATGTCGATAAAAGAAGGACAAGACACCCGCTTACATGACCAGTCCTCTGCACCCAGCAGCTTCCTGCAGCAGCTCCCCCTCGGTGACCGCCCCACGGAGGGGTCACTGCCTGCCCTCCTCCCAGCCCTAGACAAGGAAAGGAAGATTTAACCAGAGAAAGAGAGAGAGACGTTTAACCATAGAATCTGAGCAGATCACAGCAGAAGTCTGCTTTGGACAAAGCTTTGCGTTTTTTGTTTTTTTTTTTCCCCTTGAGATCTTCATCTCCTTAATTTTTCTGTCCTCTAACAATTTCATGTAAGAAGCTCTCTTGGGAAAGCGATCTTGTGACCCTCTGTTTCAATCATTGACCGCCTTTATTTTACAGATATCCTTAAGTGTTCTCGCCAGTCATGCACAGGCCAGCCCTGCGGGCGGCTGCCTTCGTTAGCACTCTCCTGTGAGCATTCTCTCTGGAGACACGTGGACGTGCCACCAGAGAGCTGTGGGCCCAGATTCCTTTAAGATTGAAGCTGGCTCAGTGGTTGCTGCCCTTGTGGGGACACTGGTGAGAAGCCAGGGGGATGCACGTTACAGGAATGTGGACACGGATCTCCTCAGACCCCAAGGCTGACAGTGAAACCACAGGTCCCCATCAAGTCCGCTCGCTGGCACTGAGGCTACAACGCTTCCCCAGAGGGGAACTCCCGCCTGCTACCGGGGTGTCTGCAGGGAGATCCCTCACCCCACTGGAACCCTCCACTTAGCGTACAGCTGTACCCCCAGACCCCATGCATGAGCAGGTCTTTGGGGAGTCCCAGGGGCCCCTCCTGCTGGTTCCCTGCCTGTGATGGATGGTCTGGGCCTGGCAGTGCTCAGGGCGTCTCGTTAGGACCTGTAACTGGAGTGACGGCACTGCCGGGAGCTGGGGGCAGCCCCGGGGTCACCGGGCACAACGGCCCCATGCATCTCGCAGGCCCCGGACCTGTCATCCAGTCGCCATGGCACCGGGCGTGTCCCGAAGCCCGTGGTGTGTGAGGAAGGGGGAGTCGGGGCCCCTCACCGCACCTCCCCTGTTCCTCCCTGCTCGGACCTGCTCCAGCCTTCTACTCTGTCCTGAATCCTCGGTCCCTAACCTGTCGCTTTACTCACAGCACCTGCCAAATAGGCGCCTAGGGCTTAGAATCAGACGCTCTTGTTCAGCAGGACCCTGGACCCGAGGTTTTGGCCTGGATCGCTCACGTTCAGTGGCTCAGTCATGTCACTCTTTGCGATCCCATGGCCTGCAGCACACCAGGCTCCTCTGTCCTCCACTGTCTCCCAGAGCTTGCTCGGATCCACACCCACTGAGCTGGGGATGCCAGCCAGCCCTCTCACCCTCTGCTGCCCGCTTCTCCTTTCGCTTTCAGTCTTTGCCAGCACCACGGTCCCTTCCAGTGAGTCGGCTCATCACATCAGGTGGCCAAAGTATTGAAGCTTCAGCTTCAGCTTCAGTCCTTCTAATGAATATTCAGGCTGATTTCCTTTAGGGTAGACTGGTTTGATATCCTTGCAGTCCAAGAGACTCTCAAGAGTCTTCTCCAGCACCATCATTTAAAAGCATCAATTCTTTGGTGCTTAGCCTTTTTCATGGTCCAGCTCTCACACCCATACATGACTACTGGGAAAACTACAGCTTTGACTATAGGGACCTTTGTTGGCAAAGTGATGTCTCTGCTTTTTAATGTGTTGTCTAGTTTTGCCATACTTTCCTCCCAAGGAGCAAGTGTCTTGTAGTTTCCTGGCTGCAGTCACCATCCACAGTGATACTGAGGCCTAAGAGAACAACAGCTGTCACTGCTCCCACTTTGCCCATCTTTGGCCCTGAAGTGATGGGGCCAGATGCTGTGACCTTACTTTTGTTAGTGTGGAGTTTTAAGCCAGCTTTCTCACTCTCCTCTTTCACCCTTATCAAGAGCTTTCTGCCATTAGAGTGGTATCATCCCTTACCTGCCGGGCCTTGGGGAAGCTGACCCAGCCCACTCTTTGATGGTAAATGATGGATCCGATGTCTCCAGATGGTGGGGCACATGCCTGGATATGGCGTGTCCTTACTGGAACCCCCACGAGCCGTCACGGCCGCTGCTCTCTGGGCCAGAGCAGCTGCTCGCCTGCGTGGGGTCTGGCCACGCTGCTCCACCTTGCATCACTGCACGGAAAGAACTTGCCTCCTTTCGCTCCTCTTGTCCCTAGCCTAGGAGGGAGCTGTTTTTCTCAAAACAAGCATATCCTGGGGCTTCCAGAGAACAGAGACCATGGGCACATCCAGAGACTGTGGCCCCTTCCTGCTAGCTCCCTCCTCTCATCTGGGACGAGGCCTGGCCGCCAGCAGAGGACGCAGCCCGTGGTGCGCGTCAGGACCATCGTCCTGTCTTACTGGAGGCTGGACGCCCACACCTGCCAGGAGCAGACATGAGCAGATCTCTGGGGAGTCCCAGAGGCCCCTCCTGACTGTTTCCTGCCCATGATGGACGATCTGAGCTCGGGAGCCGGGAAAGGTGCCCTTCAATGTGACATCAGGCACTGTGAGCCCTCCTCACTGGGACTCTGGGTTCGGCCCCTCGTGCATTGGGCAGGGGGGAACCAGCAGACACCAGGAGAGGAGGGGCTGGTACCCCCCTGCCCTGGGTTCACCTCTCTCCCCCAAGTCCAGCCCTGAGCCCGCACGAGCGCTAACCTGCCCTCCTCCAGGGGGGGGGGAAGGCCACACGAGAGGGCCAGTGGTGCCTGCTGTCCCCCGACCCTGCAGCTGGAAGACCCCATGGGCAGCCTGAGGGAGAGCAGAAGCGCGGCCCAGTGGAACCCTGACCGCGGGAGGCGAGCGTGCTTCCATCTGAGGCCCAGGCTCCGCTGTTTGTCACAGCCCATCAAAAGCAAGTCAGTGCGTCTCAGTGAGGCCGACAGACTGAGGCTCCAATGATGTTTCTGTGGCCACTAAACAGAGTCGGTGCATTAAAACTCTTCATAACCTTGTGAAAATTAATCTAAATTGTAACTGAATTATGTCCACTTCAGCTGAATTTTGTTTGATTTTGGCTACAAAATATAATAATGAGACAAAGAAAATTTAGATCGCTTAAGTGGCTGGGAGTGCCTAGATCGGCCTTTTATGTTTAGCCACTGAAAGCCCAAAGGATTCTGAAGCTGCTACCGCCACCAGAAAGGCTGAGAGCTCTCGGACGTCAGACGTGGACTAGCTTTGATAGCAGACCAGCCTCCTAAACAAAAGAGTGAGGAAGTCTTTATTACTAGAGTACTGGCAGCACCATTGCCTAAAAGCCTTGGTGATTTTGGTGTGTGTTTGTTTCTCTCCCTGAAGATCGTCTTAACCAAGAATATTAAAAATATCTATTTGCCATACTGTCAACCTGCTACCAAGCTGAGGAACAGTGTAAAAACTCTGTGTGCTAAGTTGCTTCAGTTGTGTCTGCCTCTGTGGTCCTGCGGACCATAGCCCACCAGGCTGCTCACTCCGTGGGGTTCTCCAGGCAAGAATACTGGAGTGGGCTGCTCACTCCGTGGGATTCTCCAGGCAAGAATACTGGAGTGGGCTGCTCACTCCGTGGGGTTCTCCAGGCAAGAATACTGGAGTGGGCTGCCAGGTTCTCCTGCAGGGGGCCTTCGTGACCCAGGGAGCAAGCCTGCTTCTCATCATGTCTCTTGCATTGCAGGCAGGTTCTTAGCACCAGCGTCGCCAGGGAAGCCCCCAAACCCTTCAGTGTTTGGCAGTTTTTAAGGCCTGGAGATTATGGCTCATCAATTTTTATCTTATAATTGATATAAAAGTTATACAGTGAAGCTGCTAATTTATTTGCCTTTCTTACTCCAACCCAATTAATTCAATTGAAACAAATGTCCGTTGTGAAAAGCCCGCTGAGGTGAAAGTAAGTTGTCAGGACTTACATCATTAGCATTTTCTTGGAGCAGTAACTGTAACATGCTGTAACACGGTGGGATGGGCTGGCGTCCGGGGACGCTGAGGGCCGTGAGTCATTGGCAGAGCAGTGGAGAGGTGCCCAGAGGAAGGAGCAGACACCAGAGTTTCTCCTGAGCCCCCCCACAGGGTCCTGTCTGCAGCTTCCTGAGACTGGACAAGTACCTGGAACCCACCCAGGGCCAGAGAAAGCGTGTGTTCCCAGGAGCAACGCGGGATGTCCTTGCTGTGGGCTGCGGATAGAGAGGAGTCCTCGGGCAGTGTCACCCAGCAGTGGGAGCGGGTGAAGCTCTTCTGGATGGACCCTAAGAAGGCATTGAAACAAGTCTCAAAAGATCCAGTTGATGCCAATTAACTGCATTTCTGGGTGATAAAAAAGAAACACCAAGTCCAAAACATGTAAAGGGAGAATATCAAAAACGTAAGAACCCTAACATCTAACAATGCAAAAGTCACAATGTCCATAATTTAATGAAAAAGTTACTGGATGGGCAAAAGAACAGAGCACTATGACCCACAATAGAGAGAGAGAGATTGATCAATAAGAGCAGACTGAGGAACAGCAGAGGTGCAGGAATAACAGGGGTTATAAGCACGTCCCAGAAACTAAGGAAAAACACACAGCTTACCCAGGAGGTTGGATAAGAGCTACACAATGAAAGTCATAAGTAGAAAATCTAGATATATTAAACAGCTGCAATCTCTGAGTTGAAAAATGCACAAGATGGGAATTAAGGCCGTGAGTCATTGGCAGAGCAGTGGAGAGGTGCCCAGAGGAAGGAGCAGACACCAGAGTTTCTCCTGAGCCCCCCCACAGGGTCCTGTCTGCAGCTTCCTGAGACTGGACAAGTACCTGGAACCCACCCAGGGCCAGAGAAAGCGTGTGTTCCCAGGAGCAACGCGGGATGTCCTTGCTGTGGGCTGCGGATAGAGAGGAGTCCTCGGGCAGTGTCACCCAGCAGTGGGAGCGGGTGAAGCTCTTCTGGATGGACCCTAAGAAGGCATTGAAACAAGTCTCAAAAGATCCAGTTGATGCCAATTAACTGCATTTCTGGGTGATAAAAAAGAAACACCAAGTCCAAAACATGTAAAGGGAGAATATCAAAAACGTAAGAACCCTAACATCTAACAATGCAAAAGTCACAATGTCCATAATTTAATGAAAAAGTTACTGGATGGGCAAAAGAACAGAGCACTATGACCCACAATAGAGAGAGAGAGATTGATCAATAAGAGCAGACTGAGGAACAGCAGAGGTGCAGGAATAACAGGGGTTATAAGCACGTCCCAGAAACTAAGGAAAAACACACAGCTTACCCCAGGAGGTTGGATAAGAGCTACACAATGAAAGTCATAAGTAGAAAATCTAGATATATTAAACAGCTGCAATCTCTGAGTTGAAAAATGCACAAGATGGGAATTAGAACTGAGTCCCATTAGAAGAAAAGTTAGAAGAAAAGTTTCAGCTCAGTTGCTCAGTCGGGTCCGACTCTTTGCGACCCCATGAATCACAGCAGGCCAGGCCTCCCTGTCCATCACCAGCTCCCAGAGTTCACTTAGACTCACGTCCATCGAGTCCGTGATGCCATCCAGCCATCTCATCCTCGGTCATCCCCTTCTTTTCCTGCCCTGAAATCCTTCCCAGCATCAGAGTCTTTTCCAATGAGTCAGCTCTTCGTATGAAGTGGCCGAAGTGCTGGAGTTTCAGCTTTAGCATCATTCCTTCCAAAGAACACCCAGGGCTGATCTCCTTCAGAATGGACTGGTTGGATCTCCTTGCAGTCCAAAGGACTCTCAAGAGCCTTCTCCAACACCATAGTTCAAAAGCATCAATTCTTTGGCGCTCAGCCTTCTTCACAGTCCAACTCTCACATCCATACATGACCACAGGAAAAACCATAGCCTTGACTAGATGGACCTTAGTCAGCAAAGTAATGTCTGCTTTTCAATATGCTATCTAGGTTGGTCATAACTTTCCTTCCAAGGAGTAAGTGTCTTTTAATTTCATGGCTGCAGTCACCATCTGCAGTGATTTTGGAGCCCCCCAAAATGCAGTCTGATACTGAAGAAAAGTTTAGTGAACTTGAAAACAGCAGTAGTAAGGATTTTTACTAGAAAAACAGAGCCTCAATAAGCAGTGAGAAATATTAAATGTCTGAAAATGCATGTTCGTGATGCCGCGGCAGGTTGCAGATCATTTTTATAATGATGGAAACAGTGGAAGTCAAAAGACAGTGAAGCAATTTCTTTAAAGCTTTGAAAGAAAAAGAAATCAACCTGGAATTCTATACCAAGCAAAACTGTCTTTCAAAATAAAAGTGAAATAAGGCTTTAGACATACAGAAGTTGGAAAACTCAATGCCAGCAGACTTGAAATGCAAGAAGAAGAGTTCAGCTAAGAATTTTAGACAGTGGAAGATGAAACCAGGTGGGAGAGTGTGTTTACACAGGGTGGAGGAGCCCTGGAAATGGTCATGAAGAGATCAAGACGTCAGATGTTTTCTTACTATTTAAATCTCTTGGAAAAATTTGTCTACCAAAACCAGTCAGGAAACTTAAATGAAGCCACCAGTGGTTCCTCGAGAAGATCAATAAAATTTTGCCAAATGAACGAGGGAAAAAAGAGAAGAGACACGTGTGTGATACCAGGAATGAGAACGGTTGTGCTACCACGGGGCCTGCACAGGATGGGACGATTAGACAGCATCACTGACTCGTGGGCATGGGGTTGGACAAACTCTGGGAGATAGTGAAGGACGGGAAAGCCTGGTGTGCTGCAGCCCACGGGGTCACAAAGAGTGTCATGTGACTTAGCCACTGAACTACAGCAACTAAGATTAGCAGAGCAGGAAGGGAATGATATAAAACACGTTCTTCCGGTGAAGTTTACAGCTTAGGTAAAATGGAAACAATCCTCGAGAATCACTAACTACCACATCTCTTTTAAGAATAGACCACCTGAATAATCCTAAAAAAGGAGACTTCTGATCCAGATGGCTTCTGCCAAGAATTTAAGGAAGAAATACTACCAAATTCTACAGAAACTCTTAGACAAAAATGAAGAGGGAAGACTTATTTTTGAATTGTTCTGTGAGGCCAACATTACTCTGACACCAAAATGTGACAAAAATATTATAAGTGAATAAAACTGCAGGCCCATAAACCTCATGAATGTGGATACAAACATTCTAAACACAGTTTTAGCAAATGGAATCCAGCAAAATGTAGAAAGGACAACACATTTCAGAAAGTGGTGCTTACTTCAGGAATTTACGTTTGGCCAAACAAAACATTGATAGATGTAATTCATTATATTGACACACTATAAAAGAAGAAGCATGGTCATGTCAATATACGCCAAACATTTTTTTTGTTTTACAAAAACCAACTGAAATTCCTGTTGAAAAATCAGCACATTAGGAAAAGAGGAAAACTAGTTCAACCTGATAAAGGGTAAGTGTGAAAATAAATTAATGAAAAACTGGCCAAACAAAAAACCATAGTTAACATATTAAAAGGTGTAATACTAAATGCTTTTCCCCTATGGTCAGTAAGAGGAAAAGATTTCTCTATTGCTATTTCTTTTCAACATTGTATTGGACAATCTAACCACTGCAGGATATTAAACACACACACACACACACACACACACACACACACACACACAAATACAATAGACAAAGGCATTCAGATTAGAAGTGATGAGTAAAATTATCTTTATTCTCAAATGATATAATCACCCGTGTAAGAGAGCCCTAGGAAGTGTACAAATAAATTCCATAAACTCAAAAATAGGTTAACAGATTGTAGGATACAACTTCAATGTACAAACATCAACCATTAGTCTATATCCTTGCAATAAACTATCGGAAACTAAGATTTCAAAAAATGACAAGTGCATATGACCAGAATGTGTAAGACCTACTAAAAACTACAAAACTTTGCTCAGATAAACTAAGAAACACCCAGACAAACAGAGAGGTGTGTCAGGTTCAAAGGTCCAAGGGTCCAGTGTTACTGCTAGCAGGCTATTTTGTACAAATTGATAAACTTATTCTAAAATTAGTTTGCATTTTCAAATGTCAAAACAACTTTGAAAGTAAACGGCAAAGTGAGAGGACTGACACTAGCTTACTTCAAGACGCGAAGCTAGAATAGTCAAGAGACCGACTGGCACCCAGTTAGGCCACAAGATAAACGGAACGGAGCAGAGCCCAGAAAGTGATGAGAGCGCTTGTGAAGAACTGGGTTCCAGCAAGCACTCAAAGGCGACTTAGCAGAGAGAGGACAGGCTTCTTAAGAAATGGTGCTGAAGCAACTGAATATCAGCATGCAAAACAAATGAACTTTGATCCATACATCATACAGAAGTGGACGACAGACTTCAATGTAATGACTAAAACTGTAAAAATTTTTAGAAGGAATCGTAGAAGTCTTTGTGACTTTGAGTTAGGCAAAGATTTCCTAACGAGGACATTCAAAGCACTTTATAAAGTAAAAATTTGATGAATTTGACTTCATAGAAATGAAAACATCTGTTCTTTGAAAGAAACTGAGAGCCTAATGAAAAAAGGCCACTGACTGAGAAGAACATTTGCTCATCCTATATCGCATCATGTCCAGATATGTAAATAACTCTCAAAACCTAGTAAATGACAAACACCTCATTTAAATAGTACGAAAGATTTGAATGCAGCTTCAACATAGAGGATGTACAAACAGCAAATAAGCACACAATCAGATGATCACTATCATTAGATGTTGCTTATCGTTGTTCAGTTGCTAAATTGTGTTCAACTCTTTGCGACCCCATCAGCTGCAGCGCGCCAGGCTCCCAACAAACATCAACCATTAGTCTATATCCTTGCAATAAACTATCGGAAACTAAGATTTCAAAAAATGACAAGTGCATATGACCAGAATGTGTAAGACCTACTAAAAACTACAAAACTTTGCTCAGATAAACTAAGAAACACCCAGACAAACAGAGAGGTGTGTCAGGTTCAAAGGTCCAAGGGTCCAGTGTTACTGCTAGCAGGCTATTTTGTACAAATTGATAAACTTATTCTAAAATTAGTTTGCATTTTCAAATGTCAAAACAACTTTGAAAGTAAACGGCAAAGTGAGAGGACTGACACTAGCTTACTTCAAGACGCGAAGCTAGAATAGTCAAGAGACCGACTGGCACCCAGTTAGGCCACAAGATAAACGGAACGGAGCAGAGCCCAGAAAGTGATGAGAGCGCTTGTGAAGAACTGGGTTCCAGCAAGCACTCAAAGGCGACTTAGCAGAGAGAGGACAGGCTTCTTAAGAAATGGTGCTGAAGCAACTGAATATCAGCATGCAAAACAAATGAACTTTGATCCATACATCATACAGAAGTGGACGACAGACTTCAATGTAATGACTAAAACTGTAAAAATTTTTAGAAGGAATCGTAGAAGTCTTTGTGACTTTGAGTTAGGCAAAGATTTCCTAACGAGGACATTCAAAGCACTTTATAAAGTAAAAATTTGATGAATTTGACTTCATAGAAATGAAAACATCTGTTCTTTGAAAGAAACTGAGAGCCTAATGAAAAAAGGCCACTGACTGAGAAGAACATTTGCTCATCCTATATCGCATCATGTCCAGATATGTAAATAACTCTCAAAACCTAGTAAAATGACAAACACCTCATTTAAATAGTACGAAAGATTTGAATGCAGCTTCAACATAGAGGATGTACAAACAGCAAATAAGCACACAATCAGATGATCACTATCATTAGATGTTGCTTATCGTTGTTCAGTTGCTAAATTGTGTTCAACTCTTTGCGACCCCATCAGCTGCAGCGCGCCAGGCTCCCCTGTCCTCCACTGTCTCCCAGAGTTTGCTCAAACCATGTCCATTGATCTGGTGATGCCCTCCAACCATCTCATCCTCTGTCATCCCCTTCTCCTCCTGTCTTCAGTCTTTCCCAGCATCAGGGTCTTTTCCAGTGAGCCAGCTCTTTGCGTCAGGGGGCCAAAGGACTGGAGCTTAAGCTTCAGCATCAGTCCTTCCAGTGAATATTCAGGACTGATTTCCTTTAGGAGTGCTGGTTCGATATTAAAGAAACACAAATTAAAGCCACTGAGATGCTATTAAAGCACGGTTAGATGGCTAGGAGTCGAGAGCACACCTCTGCCAAGTGTCATTTGGGAAGAGCAGGAACAGCTGGAATACAGCACGCGACCACCCGCCTAGGAAACACCTCTGTGACTTCCTGAGTTTTGCATTTTCGTCTTAACACCACTTAGTGCATTTCTGAGCAACAGAAACAACATTTCCGCCCTATGCTGGTACCACCACTCTAGTGCTATGTCAGCGTGAAAGTGTGGCACAGAGCTCACCCTCTGTGGCCGCCTAAGGCAGTCCTTCCTGCTTCAGTCGGCTGCACACGCCTCACACACGTGTGCATACGATGTCGCATCTCCCCACTGACCTACTCTACGGACAGCTTGCGTTCGGGTTTTGGCACAAACCACACCACACTGGTGGCCAGCAGGCAGTGGTGCCTGTAGACGGTCCTGTCCAAAGCAATTTTTAAGCAAGAGCAGCCACATTTTGTCCTTGAAATAAAAGGGTAATAGAATTGCATCAGAGAAGACTGGAGAAAGGGAAAGACATTTTAGTGCTTCAAATGCGTCTCCAGCACACAACAGGACCTGGAGCGACCAAGCCCATCTCAGTTCTTGACAGTGAAACTCTTAATGTGACACTTCCGAATTATTGGGAACAACTTTATATTCGGTCCTCTTGTTAAATTTTTAATGTATTCGGTTTTGTTTTCTATCAATCAGGTGAAATTTCTTTTAATGTCTAACGAGGTTAATTCCTTTTTCATTTTATACAATATATAACAATTTATTAATTCATAAAATAATCAAGTGAAGACAGTTTTTTCTATTGATTTAAATGCCTGGCCATGCTGTGATAAAAATAATAGTTGTTTATTTATTTAAGAGCATTTATAGATCCCCTAAGATTCTTATATATATCAGTCATAGATGCCAGTTAGTATAATGATTAATCTAAGAAAAGGTGACGTATTATTATCATATTCATTTTCTTAAACTGAATAGTCACATTATTTTTAAATTGTGGTTAAGAACACCTATGGTATAGTGATAAAGAATCTGCCTGCAATGCAGGAGACCAGGGTTTGATCCAGGTCGGGAAGATTCCCCTGGAGGCGGAAATGGCAACCCACTCTAATATTCTTGCCTGGAAAACCCCATGGACAGAAGAGCCTGGAGGGCTGCAGTCCATGGGGTCACAAGAGTCAGATGTGATTGAGCGCACACACAGAGAAACACCTAAAATAAAACGTATGATTCTAACTATCGTCAAGTATCCATTTCAGGACTGTCAAGTGTATGCACTCTGTTGTGCAAATAGTTTTTATGACCTTTAACAAACACAAGGTGATCATCTGATTCAGCCATTCTGCTCCTAGGCAGTTACCCAGGAAAAAAGACAACATGTGTACTGCAAAGATGTGAATACAAGAATTCATAGTAGCTCTGTCTGTGGTAGTTAATAGCTGGGAACAACCTAAATATCCATCATCATGTGACTGGATAAACATTGGTATATCCATTCAGTGAAATACCACTAAACAATAGAAAGGGGAAAAAAATCCCAAAATATTGAGACACACAGCTCTATGGAGAGCCTCAGAAATACTCAGGAAAGTGAGAAAGTCCAGGCAAAGATTAATACATAAAGTATTGTCCTGCTTTAGAAAATTAGAGAAAACTCGAACAGCGCTCTAGAGATAAAGCAGATTAGTGACGGCGTAAGCACAGAGGCAACAGGAGCGAAGGAAGGTTACAGAGGAAAACTTTGAGGTGATGGGACAGTGATTTGGATAGATTTGGTGGTTATTTTCTTAATGAGGTACATCGTAAACTTCAGAGAAACAATTAAAAAAAACTCAAATCTGACTCATAAACCAGATTAGGAAGCTAACACAGATGTAATGTACAAATGCATGTACAGTGTGTTTGACCAGAATGTCAAAGAAATTGCATCGTAAGTGATGAATTGGTGGGATTTGTCCTTAGAATTTCTTCCTACGGCTTGGCTGAGTGTGGGAGTCATCCCACTCTCCTGTGAGACAGACTCCTGGGACATGGGACAGTCACACTTGCTGTGACTTGGCGCCTTTCCTTTTTTAAAATATTTATTTTTAACCGAAGGATAATGGCTTTACAATATCGCCATGCATCAACACGGATCAGCCACGGGTAGACACGTGTCCCCTCCCACCCTCCACCCGCCCTGCCCCTCGGTTGTCACAGAGCACGGGTTTGAGCTCCCTGCGTCACACAGGGAATTTCCACGAGCTGTCTCTCTTGCGTACATGCTTCCGGGCTACTGGCTCCTTTTCACAGCGTGTCTCTGTAACCCCAGCCCCCAAGGCACCCCTCCCCACTTCCCGTTTGGTGGCCATGCGTTTGTCTGTGTCTGTGAGTCTGTTTCTATGCTGTGAGTGCGTCGTGTCACTGTCTGATTTGGATTCCACAAATAAGTGAAGTCAAATGCCACTGTCTTCCTCCGATGCCTGTGCCTTTTTAGATGGTGGAAAACCACCCTCTAGTGACGGAGCGCGGCCCTGGACCCCGAGGCTGGAAGAGGGTGGGCCGCCGGGCGCCCCGTGCCCCCTGTGTCCTCCGGGCCGGGCTCAGGCCCGCAGGCGCGGGGCGCGGGATTCCTCTCCTCGCAGCGGCCTCCCTCCCGGCCAGCAGCACTCCCGCCCCGGCCGCCTGGTGGCTGGAGCACCGTCTGCTTCCCTGCAGCTCGCTCCTCACTGCACCCCGGGTTATCAAGGATGTTTTGTGCAGTGAATCTGAGCTTCGCTTCTGTCGTGAGGCCAAGGTATTTCCACAGGGCTTGGAGTGTCTGCTGCCAATAGAACCCACGAGAAGCGGGCCCTGCCGGCCAGGGTGGAGCCCGGGGCCGGGCCGGAGAAATGCTTTCGTCCACTGACGGCGAAGACGGACCGCGGGCCTTGGCGGGGCTCCGTCCCGGGCCTGGAGCCCAGCGGGGTGGCGGTGGACTCCCCGGCCGGCTCTCCAGGGCGGCCACAGGCCCCGCCTGCCCGCTGGCCGGGACCCGGCCGGGACGAGGCTGAAGCTCGGGGCAGGGCTGTCCAGCGCGCGGCGTCCCAGCCCTCTGCCTCTGCGTCCCGGCAGGCGGGCTTCCAAAGAGGACAGGCCGCCCACCGCCCCTCGTCTGGCCACTGCCGAGGGACGCCGAGGCCCTCGGCTCTGGGGCCCTGCGGCCCTGGCACCCTGGACACGACCCCCCAGCTGGCGGGAGGCTCCGCAGGGCCTTGAAACGCCGCTGCCCCTCAGGGGTCCCGTGCGTCAAAAGGCCGTGAAGCTCCCCGGCCCAGGCGCAGCAGCTGAGGGCCCCCTCCTCTTCGCTGTCACCATAGATAATGATCACGGAGGCAGCAGCGGTCCCAGCTGAGGCTTCTGCTGGCAGGGATGCTGCAGACGCTTATTTCTCAGAGTCCTAGACCCTGGGCGGCCGCGACGCAGGCACCGGATCATTCGGTCTCTGGCGTGGGCCTCCTTCCGCTTCGCAGGCCGCCAGCTTCTCCCCGCGCCCTCCGTCCAGGTGCAGGGCTGAGAGCAGAAGCAGCTGTCTGTGAAAGTCCATCCCCGAGGCTCCACCCCGAGACGTCATCGCCCCCCAAGGCCCGCCTCCCGTCACATCCGGGCTGGGAGGTCAGCTTACGAATCTGGGAGGACGTGGTCCACAGGGTCAACGTTTCAGGTGTTCCTATAAAAGGACAGACTCGGGCATGTGAAAATGCGACACCCAGCTGTGATAATTAAAATGACACACAGAGAGATTTCCCGAGACTGTGATGCCAGTGTACATACGTGTGTATATGTGCGCGTGTGTATGTGTATATATATGTGCGCGTGTGTACGTATATGACAGAAGCGCTGTCCACTCACGTTTTCACTGAGGACCCACGGTCGCCTGGGACTGTAGCTCTACCCAGAGGAATGACCTGTGGGGACTTTCTGTGACTTGGCTTCTAAAGAAGGAGACGCCCAGCTCAGGAGGACAGGCTGAGCCTGAGCAGAAGAGCCAGCACAGAGGAAACGGAGAGCCTCCTCCGGGCCTCCACGCAGCCCTCTCACCTCGTCTGCGGGGTCTCTACCTGTGGGCCTCCATCAGGATGACGTTCGTGTTCCGAGGCTGGTGGCCTCTCGGGCATCCCGTGATTCCCAGCATCCCTGACTTCGCCAAGGCTGCCCAGCCCACTGATGCGGAAAGTCACCTGCTCAGCTGCTCCTAAGAACCTGGAAGGACAGGTGGACTCTCGCGGGCACGCTGGGTTTAGATCCCTCGTGCTGTGAACAGTGGACAGACTCCTGTCCTGCGACGTCCCACGTGTTCATGTTGCTTCGGTGGGTGTTTTCTGGGCTGCACTCTGAGCACCTGAAGCTTGGGAGGCTGAACTGAGTCACACCCCCTGCCCACTCCCGCCATCAGACAGAGCAGTGGACCCTGAGGAAGAGAACACAGCCCAGCAGACAGTCTTTGGGATCTGAAGTTGTCCATTAGTTATGCAGCCTTCCAGCTGAACGGCCACTTGCGTAGATTTGGCGACCTTCCTGTGACCCCTTGGCAGAAGCATGTCCCGGGCTTTCAGGAACGTCAGGGGATGTGGTTGAAGCTGAGACCATGGAGTGTGCCCAGTGTGGCCTCAAGATTCTACCTGCCCTTCAAAATTCTTCCTTAGAAGTAGCTTAGCAGGCAATTTTCTGCATGTGTGTGCTGGGCAACCTCGGCAAAGTCAGGGATGCGGGGAATCACATGATGTCAAAGAGGCCGCCAGCCTCAGGGTCCTGAGACAGCAGTCCCTGTCTCCCTGGGGATCTGCTCAGTGCATTTCCGACCCGCTGCCCTCTGTTCTAACGTCCTAACCTGCCCTGGTGGGAATTGATCGCACGTCTTCCTTTATTAAAGCTGGTGACCATCCTGAAGCCTGAGGGAGCCCGAGCAGGTGCCCCCCGCCCCCGTCGCTGCTCTGCCGTTGCCCGAGACTGTGCACCTGGGCTGACATCGCCATTGTCCTGTCTGACAAATCTGTGCACTGGCTTGTAAAAAAAATCAATACTGTTTTTCCCGGGTACTTTCTCCACAGGTGAGCTGATGGATTATCGTGTCTTCCCCTGCCCGCACCACCCCCCACCAACCCCAATTTTGTTATCACTTTGTTTCCCTTGCTTTAGGGTCGAGCATCGGATAACATCTCCAGTGGGATGACACCACTGGCCATGCTGTGATAAAAATAATAGTTGTTTATTTATTTAAGAGCATTTATAGATCCCCTAAGATTCTTATATATATCAGTCATAGATGCCAGTTAGTATAATGATTAATCTAAGAAAAGGTGACGTATTATTATCATATTCATTTTCTTAAACTGAATAGTCACATTATTTTTAAATTGTGGTTAAGAACACCTATGGTATAGTGATAAAGAATCTGCCTGCAATGCAGGAGACCAGGGTTTGATCCAGGTCGGGAAGATTCCCCTGGAGGCGGAAATGGCAACCCACTCTAATATTCTTGCCTGGAAAACCCCATGGACAGAAGAGCCTGGAGGGCTGCAGTCCATGGGGTCACAAGAGTCAGATGTGATTGAGCGCACACACAGAGAAACACCTAAAATAAAACGTATGATTCTAACTATCGTCAAGTATCCATTTCAGGACTGTCAAGTGTATGCACTCTGTTGTGCAAATAGTTTTTATGACCTTTAACAAACACAAGGTGATCATCTGATTCAGCCATTCTGCTCCTAGGCAGTTACCCAGGAAAAAAGACAACATGTGTTACTGCAAAGATGTGAATACAAGAATTCATAGTAGCTCTGTCTGTGGTAGTTAATAGCTGGGAACAACCTAAATATCCATCATCATGTGACTGGATAAACATTGGTATATCCATTCAGTGAAATACCACTAAACAATAGAAAGGGGAAAAAAATCCCAAAATATTGAGACACACAGCTCTATGGAGAGCCTCAGAAATACTCAGGAAAGTGAGAAAGTCCAGGCAAAGATTAATACATAAAGTATTGTCCTGCTTTAGAAAATTAGAGAAAACTCGAACAGCGCTCTAGAGATAAAGCAGATTAGTGACGGCGTAAGCACAGAGGCAACAGGAGCGAAGGAAGGTTACAGAGGAAAACTTTGAGGTGATGGGACAGTGATTTGGATAGATTTGGTGGTTATTTTCTTAATGAGGTACATCGTAAACTTCAGAGAAACAATTAAAAAAAACTCAAATCTGACTCATAAACCAGATTAGGAAGCTAACACAGATGTAATGTACAAATGCATGTACAGTGTGTTTGACCAGAATGTCAAAGAAATTGCATCGTAAGTGATGAATTGGTGGGATTTGTCCTTAGAATTTCTTCCTACGGCTTGGCTGAGTGTGGGAGTCATCCCACTCTCCTGTGAGACAGACTCCTGGGACATGGGACAGTCACACTTGCTGTGACTTGGCGCCTTTCCTTTTTTAAAATATTTATTTTTAACCGAAGGATAATGGCTTTACAATATCGCCATGCATCAACACGGATCAGCCACGGGTAGACACGTGTCCCCTCCCACCCTCCACCCGCCCTGCCCCTCGGTTGTCACAGAGCACGGGTTTGAGCTCCCTGCGTCACACAGGGAATTTCCACGAGCTGTCTCTCTTGCGTACATGCTTCCGGGCTACTGGCTCCTTTTCACAGCGTGTCTCTGTAACCCCAGCCCCCAAGGCACCCCTCCCCACTTCCCGTTTGGTGGCCATGCGTTTGTCTGTGTCTGTGAGTCTGTTTCTATGCTGTGAGTGCGTCGTGTCACTGTCTGATTTGGATTCCACAAATAAGTGAAGTCAAATGCCACTGTCTTCCTCCGATGCCTGTGCCTTTTTAGATGGTGGAAAACCACCCTCTAGTGACGGAGCGCGGCCCTGGACCCCGAGGCTGGAAGAGGGTGGGCCGCCGGGCGCCCCGTGCCCCCTGTGTCCTCCGGGCCGGGCTCAGGCCCGCAGGCGCGGGGCGCGGGATTCCTCTCCTCGCAGCGGCCTCCCTCCCGGCCAGCAGCACTCCCGCCCCGGCCGCCTGGTGGCTGGAGCACCGTCTGCTTCCCTGCAGCTCGCTCCTCACTGCACCCCGGGTTATCAAGGATGTTTTGTGCAGTGAATCTGAGCTTCGCTTCTGTCGTGAGGCCAAGGTATTTCCACAGGGCTTGGAGTGTCTGCTGCCAATAGAACCCACGAGAAGCGGGCCCTGCCGGCCAGGGTGGAGCCCGGGGCCGGGCCGGAGAAATGCTTTCGTCCACTGACGGCGAAGACGGACCGCGGGCCTTGGCGGGGCTCCGTCCCGGGCCTGGAGCCCAGCGGGGTGGCGGTGGACTCCCCGGCCGGCTCTCCAGGGCGGCCACAGGCCCCGCCTGCCCGCTGGCCGGGACCCGGCCGGGACGAGGCTGAAGCTCGGGGCAGGGCTGTCAGCGCGCGGCGTCCCAGCCCTCTGCCTCTGCGTCCCGGCAGGCGGGCTTCCAAAGAGGACAGGCCGCCCACCGCCCCTCGTCTGGCCACTGCCGAGGGACGCCGAGGCCCTCGGCTCTGGGGCCCTGCGGCCCTGGCACCCTGGACACGACCCCCCAGCTGGCGGGAGGCTCCGCAGGGCCTTGAAACGCCGCTGCCCCTCAGGGGTCCCGTGCGTCAAAAGGCCGTGAAGCTCCCCGGCCCAGGCGCAGCAGCTGAGGGCCCCCTCCTCTTCGCTGTCACCATAGATAATGATCACGGAGGCAGCAGCGGTCCCAGCTGAGGCTTCTGCTGGCAGGGATGCTGCAGACGCTTATTTCTCAGAGTCCTAGACCCTGGGCGGCCGCGACGCAGGCACCGGATCATTCGGTCTCTGGCGTGGGCCTCCTTCCGCTTCGCAGGCCGCCAGCTTCTCCCCGCGCCCTCCGTCCAGGTGCAGGGCTGAGAGCAGAAGCAGCTGTCTGTGAAAGTCCATCCCCGAGGCTCCACCCCGAGACGTCATCGCCCCCCAAGGCCCGCCTCCCGTCACATCCGGGCTGGGAGGTCAGCTTACGAATCTGGGAGGACGTGGTCCACAGGGTCAACGTTTCAGGTGTTCCTATAAAAGGACAGACTCGGGCATGTGAAAATGCGACACCCAGCTGTGATAATTAAAATGACACACAGAGAGATTTCCCGAGACTGTGATGCCAGTGTACATACGTGTGTATATGTGCGCGTGTGTATGTGTATATATATGTGCGCGTGTGTACGTATATGACAGAAGCGCTGTCCACTCACGTTTTCACTGAGGACCCACGGTCGCCTGGGACTGTAGCTCTACCCAGAGGAATGACCTGTGGGGACTTTCTGTGACTTGGCTTCTAAAGAAGGAGACGCCCAGCTCAGGAGGACAGGCTGAGCCTGAGCAGAAGAGCCAGCACAGAGGAAACGGAGAGCCTCCTCCGGGCCTCCACGCAGCCCTCTCACCTCGTCTGCGGGGTCCTACCTGTGGGCCTCCATCAGGATGACGTTCGTGTTCCGAGGCTGGTGGCCTCTCGGGCATCCCGTGATTCCCAGCATCCCTGACTTCGCCAAGGCTGCCCAGCCCACTGATGCGGAAAGTCACCTGCTCAGCTGCTCCTAAGAACCTGGAAGGACAGGTGGACTCTCGCGGGCACGCTGGGTTTAGATCCCTCGTGCTGTGAACAGTGGACAGACTCCTGTCCTGCGACGTCCCACGTGTTCATGTTGCTTCGGTGGGTGTTTTCTGGGCTGCACTCTGAGCACCTGAAGCTTGGGAGGCTGAACTGAGTCACACCCCCTGCCCACTCCCGCCATCAGACAGAGCAGTGGACCCTGAGGAAGAGAACACAGCCCAGCAGACAGTCTTTGGGATCTGAAGTTGTCCATTAGTTATGCAGCCTTCCAGCTGAACGGCCACTTGCGTAGATTTGGCGACCTTCCTGTGACCCCTTGGCAGAAGCATGTCCCGGGCTTTCAGGAACGTCAGGGGATGTGGTTGAAGCTGAGACCATGGAGTGTGCCCAGTGTGGCCTCAAGATTCTACCTGCCCTTCAAAATTCTTCCTTAGAAGTAGCTTAGCAGGCAATTTTCTGCATGTGTGTGCTGGGCAACCTCGGCAAAGTCAGGGATGCGGGGAATCACATGATGTCAAAGAGGCCGCCAGCCTCAGGGTCCTGAGACAGCAGTCCCTGTCTCCCTGGGGATCTGCTCAGTGCATTTCCGACCCGCTGCCCTCTGTTCTAACGTCCTAACCTGCCCTGGTGGGAATTGATCGCACGTCTTCCTTTATTAAAGCTGGTGACCATCCTGAAGCCTGAGGGAGCCCGAGCAGGTGCCCCCCGCCCCCGTCGCTGCTCTGCCGTTGCCCGAGACTGTGCACCTGGGCTGACATCGCCATTGTCCTGTCTGACAAATCTGTGCACTGGCTTGTAAAAAAAATCAATACTGTTTTTCCCGGGTACTTTCTCCACAGGTGAGCTGATGGATTATCGTGTCTTCCCTGCCCGCACCACCCCCCACCAACCCCAATTTTGTTATCACTTTGTTTCCCTTGCTTTAGGGTCGAGCATCGGATAACATCTCCAGTGGGATGACACCAGAAGAGCTTCCACGACCTTATCCCCTGGCGACAGGGCCCCCGGGGACTGAGTGCCGGCTGCGACTATAAAGCGGGCTCCGTATCACCAGGATCCACCGGCTGACTGACGAGGCGTGCTCCGGAGCCCACGAGAGCAGCATCTGTCGCTGGGCTTTGCCACCAAAGGTGACCGCACCCACCGTTCTGTTCCCTGGGTTCGAGAAGACACGGCTGGTATATCTAGCCGCCGTGGAATGTGATCGCTCCTCTTGTGATGGGTGGGGGGACGGCTGAAGCTGCAGGAATCAGTCACAAAGGAGCTGCTTATCTGGCGGGAGATCGCATTGGTTAGAAGCATCGGGCTTTCCTGCTCCAGGTAGTTGGTGACCGTCTGACGGCATTCCTGCCGCCCTCCCCTCCCAGAGGTGGTAGCTGATTGTGAACTGCACCCAGAGGTGCAGTCCTGACGACCTCAGGGACCCCTCTCTGCAGAGGGGACTGTCTGAGCTGGGACTGGTTTGCTGGCCTGAGGTGGGGTTCTTGCCTTCTCTTCCCTTCTTGGGTTGGTAAATCCACTCTCAGCTCCCAGAGGGCCTGGAGGCGGGTGGCTGCAGAGACAAATGTCTGCCTCCTGAGTCTGTGTGCCACATCCTCTCCTAAACAGGCTTGGGATCAAACCTGCACGCTGCCCCTGACCACCCCGTGTCTCCCTCTGCCCCTGTGTCTGTCTGTCTCTCTGTGTTTCTGTGTGTCTGTCTGTCCTTGTTTCTGTGTATCTTTGTGTCCCTGTTTCTGTCTGTCTGTCCCTGCATCTGTCTGTCTGTCCCTGTGTCTGTTTGTCTGTCCCTGTGTCTGTCTGTCTGTCCCTGTGTCTCTCTGTCTGTCTGTCTCTCTGTCACCCTCTCATTCTGTTTCCTCCTCTCTCTTTATAAACTTGCTTGTCATATCTGAGATTCAACCACTGACCAAATGCTGCATTTTATGGGATCCTTATTATGAAGATATTAGAAAATGACCACAGAGAGGTTTAGGATTCTTAGCAGTAAAAGCAATCTAGAGGTAAGAAGTATTTTGCCAGGTTTTAAGTCTTCTTAAAATGTGACCATTTTTCACCTGAGACGCTGCTTTTTCTGCCCAACACCACCCTTTGGTGAGGGACGAGAGGCTGTCCCTCGGGCTGGATGAGGGGCCCAGGTGTTCCCTCTGGGCCTTCACCACGGGGGGGCTGGCACCCGGGGGAGGGCGTCCGCGCGCACCCGTGCTCTAGGGGCTTCAGCTGGATTCTCTCAGGCCTGTGCTGTTTCCAGCAATTTTCACAAACGCGTCCCTTTTAAAAGCAGAATCTTCAGATGAATCTCGTCGAGTCACTCATTCATGGGAATGCCGGCCGTTTGCACGTGCGCTCTGTGGGGAAGCTCGCCGCTGCTCCTCGCGGGTCACTCCACTGAGCTTCGCTGTGTCTGCTCCTATTTTAACTGCTTAATATCTTACACGTGGCCTACGTTCACCTTTGCATCTTTTATTGCATCTCAAATGATTTCAGCCGGGTTGCAGCGTGTAAGGCTCCTCTGTGTTTTCTCCGAATCAAACAGACTAGGGTAGGGCTGCCCCTGGGTGGCGCTCACGGCCCCGCGTCTGGCTCCGGGGCTAGGGGCGAGACGACGCTGGCCCACTTCCTGCACTCGCCCTGAGGACGCTGTGCACCCGGGCGTCTGCCAGGCAGGTGGACGGTCCCAGTGGTGATGGGGGCTTAGGCCTTGCTGAGCCCACGGATCACGAGGAGGCTTGATGAGTCAGGTGGCCTGACCGGTGCCTCGTTCCCCGGGCGTGCGCTCTACCTTCTGATCCAAATCTCCACAGGACCGGGCTCACACACAGCACACCCGGACCTCTGTGAGCTGCCTGGGGCCAGGCCCCCGGTCTCTTCAACTGCTCTGCCCTAATTGCTGATCCAGTTCCCGACTTACGTCAGCATACAATTAAAACTTGTGGAGTCCACAAAGGATTTAACAGGTAGGTGCACTTTAAACTTTAACATGTTCTGGACTTGTTAAAGGAGTCGGGCCTTTAAAATTCCACCAAAATACTTCTGTGCTTACGTTGATAGCTTTGCCATATTCGAATGATCGATTCTGTGTCAAGATGTAATTTTTTAAAAAGCTAGTTTAATAACTCTGCATCGGAAATGGTTCTGTGTTTTAGGTATTGCTGTGGTGTGAGACACAAAGGACATGCCTTCTTGGGTCCAGCAACTTAACTGCAATATGGCAGTTTCGAGCAGGAAATCCGAGCTGAGTTTGCAGCCCCTCCTGACTCTCTGAGAGTCGATAATTCACCATTTTAGGGCTGCGAGCCCATTAACGATGAACAGCTTGAGAATACACTCTTCATTGATCAGATAAACAAATCATGAGATATTTTATTACAGAATGATGGACCAATTTAGCCATCTTTTCACCAACAGTGGACTTATATTGAGTGCGAAATGGCAAGAAATTTGCTTCCTCAGGGAGCTATCATAAGAAATACAAAGTGAAAGCTGATCACTGAAATGGCTCATCTAAGTGGATTTATATTGAATTTAACCCAAATTTAAGCCAGACCTCTGATCAACAAAAGTTTCACAGAATGGTGATTGCCTTTTCTTTGTTAGTCTTAACTGTAAAGCGCATGCAATATTCTGCTTCACATTTCATCATGATTTTAGCTTATCTGGCTGTTTCCTTTTGAAATGCATTCTATCCTGGTCACTTATATAAGCATTATTTGTCATAGTTCTGAATTCATCTTAGGTACACAATTGAGACAACTTTAAGTCTATCCCATGAAGATTTAAAATTGCTTTTTAACTTCTAAAAATGCAACAGTTATTGGCTAGACGATGCAAGTGGGATGTGTAGGGAGATATTTGTGCATTTCCAGAAAATGCACAGCACAAGGCAGATGTGCAGTCAAGCCAGGGGGTTTGGGAGGCTGCGGGATTTGCCTTCTGGTGTTATTTCAGACTGAATATTCAGAGAGACCCCCCCTCGTGAGGACTGCCTGTGAACACGGGGCGGAGCTACACTCTCGCTGGGAAAGCATCTGAGAGTGGCCGTGGCGAGGTGCTGGCTGGGCGCCATGTTGGGGCAATGCTCCAGTCCAGTGCCTGGAGATGGTCCCCTAGGATGGTGCCATGCGGAACCCACAAAGATGCCCGTGGCCGTCTGCTCCTGCAGGGCAATGTGGCCCCAGAGCTGGTGCTTTCCTGGCGGTGTCTGCTGGTGCCTGATGGTTTAGAACTTGGCTGTTAAAAGGTCTGACATGGTGGGGATGGTGGGGCAGGAGTCGAGGTCTGGGTATGGGGAGACCACAGCAGAGGCTCCCGCCAAGTGAGTACTTCTGAGGACAGGCTGTCCCCAAGGGCAGGTGGGAGAAACACGCTGCCCATCTCTAAATGCTGAAGCTCGTAGAGAGGACCAGAGGGAAGATCCTGTTCATTCAGCCACTTAACGTCCTTTCCAGACAACGACACTTCGGACAACAGCAGTGCCTCCGGAGGGTCCCACAGGTGCAGTTCTGTGAGCCGTGGGCTCAGAATAGGAGTTTAATAAACAAAGGAGATGAACTGTCACAGCCAACAGCCAGCGGAAACCGCAGAATCAGGACCGCACAGTCCAGTACTGGAGCCGCAAGAGACAGAGTATGGGGTGAACTTACGTGATGCGACCAAAGAAACGGAAGAGGGGACTCATAACAAGGAGAGACAGACTGTCGAAACCGCCGTGGTGAGCTGGCAAAGAACCAGGAGAACTTCCAGAAATGACAGACACGTAGTCAAGGAGGATCGACGGGCTGGTCACCCTGAAGTTTAGAGGTGGAGTCAGACCTCAGGTTGTTACGCACGCTCTCTGGAAGATGCTTCAGAAAAGGACTCAGCATATCACAGAGTGAGAAGAGAACGGGCAGTGTGGCGGAGTTCAAAGCAGACGACACAAGAGTAAGGATAATGAAAGAAACGTTCAAAGATGTCACTGAGAGTTTTCCAGAGTTAGCAGACAGCACATCTTAAATTCAGGAGGCCTGGTGAATCCCAAGCAAGATAGATAGTTCTCTCCCAGATATAATAATGAGACTGAAGAATATTACCGGCAAGGATGAAATTTCTCTTGTCAAGACAGAAATGAAGGTTACAAAGGGAAGAACCTCAGACAGTAGTAAGCTGAGAAATTCTCCAGGCTTGCACAGACGTGGCTGGCCTGCCAGGATGGGGACTCAGTAAGGCCTGAGGCATCAGGCAGAGCCTACAGGGTGTCACGTCCTCAGGGGGCTGGCTGAGCCCCAGGCTATGGGTCACCGTGACTGCCCCCACAAAGTTCCAAAGGAATCCTCCAAAGATCACACTCATTCCAAAAACTTAAGTTTAAAAAATAAGAAAAGCAGAGTAATCTTTTAAAGAATATAACACAATTTACCATCCAAGAAATGTTCAGTAACAACCTATCAGGCATGTGTAGAAGCTGGTCAGTACTTATTGAGTTAAACTATTCAAGGATGAGGGCAAAATAGAGGTATTTTCAGATGTAAGCAAAGTAACTCAGCATCAGAAGGTCGTCCATACTACAAAATACGCTGAAAACAACTCTTTGGGATGCAGAATGACACCAGAACATCAAAAATAGTAAAGAGTATCGGGAATGGTGGGTATGTGCACAAGTTAAAAATGCTGTCTTTTTTTGCTTTTTTTCCTCTTGATTTTATTTAAATCATAAAATTGCCTAAGAAACTATAAAGTTGCATCATGAAGTTGTCTTTAACAGAATGTTATAATGTAAGGGGTGAGGGAGAAACGTAGACTTTAATGTTGCAAGATTTCAATATTTTACAAGGAAAGTGGACCCATTTAAAGTTAAGAATGTGTATTGTAATTTGATAACAACCATGAAAAGAATCAAATTTTATAAAATTTGTTTTAGTTTAAGGAATGACAATAATAACTCAAAAGTAGGAATGAAGGAGATAGATAAATGATATTAATAGATAGATGGATTATAGACTGTCTCTTATACACATCTAGATGTGTATAAGAGACAGGCCCTGTGGTGATCCCATGTGTGTGTTTGTGATGCTATCACAT
>SJYC01076812.1:0-24634 GCA_006408675.1 Madoqua kirkii
AATGAGGAAAACAAATATCAAATAGAAAATATGGAAAACAATTTGGAAAATGATAGAGTTAACCAAACTGTATCAATAATCACATTAATTGGAAATAGTCTAAACACTGATTAAAAGACAGATATTATTAAATTGGAAAAGAAAGCAAGACCTAACTGCATCTTGTGCACAAGAATTTCACTTTAATATAAGAACACATACAGGTTAGAACTAAAGTTGGATAAATATGTATCAAAAGAAAGAAAAGAAGGCTGAAGTGGCAGTATTAGTATCAGGATTGAATTTCAGAATAAGGAATACCACAAGGGATAAAGAGGAATATTTACCAGCAATAAAGCTGTTTCATAGAACAAAACAATCCAAAATGTGTATAGATTCAACAAGAGTCTCAAAATATATGAAGCAAAAACTGAGAGGGATAAATGGCACAATCCACAAGTAAAGTAATCACCTTCTTCTTTCAGGAATTGGACTAAAAATGGATAGAAATTGGTAAAAATATAAAATGTTTGAACAGTATTTTGAACCAACCTGACTTATAACACTTAATCACCAACAGCAAAACACACTTCAATTTGGAAGTAACACAGTTTGTAAGATATACCATTTCTGGGCCTTAAACATATCTCCATAAATCCAAAAGGGCTGAAATAACAAAAAGTATGTCTTCAGACATTAATGAAGTTTATTTAGAAATCAATAGCAAAAAGATGTCTGAAATTAAAACAACTCTAAGTGATTCATATATCTCACCCTCACCCCAAAATAAATTTTTTTAAAAAATATAATTTTTAAAATTTTAATTGGAGGTTAATTACTTTACAATATTGTATTGGTTTTGCCATACACCAACATGAACTGAATGAAAATAAAAAGATATCAAAAGTGCAGCTAAAGCAGGGCATAGAGGTAAGTGTATAGCATTAGATGCTCGAGTCAGAACAAAAGGAAAGACTCAAGTTAATAACCTAAGGTCTATAAAAGCTAGGTAAAGGAGGAGCAATAGCAAGACAATAGAACTTATGGAAATCAATGAGATAAAAGACAGGGCTTTGAAAGGTCAGCACATGATCAGCCTCTAGCTCTGTCGTGAAATGTCCTAGTCTCGTGAGTCTGAGTGAACTCTGGGAGTTGGTGATGGACAGGGAGGCCTGGCGTGCTGCGATTCATGGGGTCACAAAGAGTCAGACACGACGGAGCGACTGAACTGAACTGAGCTGATTCTTTAAGTTCCTTGCAGTCTCTGGTGTCAGTGGGAGAACATTTGGTATCATTCCTTCCGCCTGGGGTTGCTTTGGCATTTACGGTCATCCAGGCGTTCTTTTCTGCTCCTCTCCTGGCCTTGGATTTACCCTGAGACCTTGAGTTCTTCCAGGAAGACCACTCGGTGTCCATGCAGATGGGTCTGTGTCTGGGCTGTGGGCAATACCACGGCCACCATCTTGCTGATAACTCAGTTTCCTGTGGCACGAGGTTCTCCCCTCCTCTCTCATCCTCGACCCTGCCCCAACACCTGCCTCCGCGCAAACACACACACACACACACACACACACACACACACACACGCACGCACACACATGCAGTGGTGAGACTTGACAGGATTCTCGCTGGAAGGAGTTTTCGTCTTTAACCACAGCCTTGCTGTCCCAGTCCATCCTGGCCTGGGGCATCCCCATGAAGCTTCATCCGCCACAAAAGCCCCAGGTCTGCAGTACCCTAACCTCTCTGCACGGCTACAGTTGTGGCCTGGTGCATACAAGCTCCCTCCAAGGTTAGGATGTTCGGCTGGGGTGTCTGTAAGGGGAGCTCACAAGCTCAATCTGTTATTTCAAATCACAAATCTGTAAAATTGGTTGGTGGTTGGTCGCCAAGTCTGTTGAAAACTCTCCCTGCAGTTGGAACGTGGGGATCCACTGACAGTTCCTGAAAATGAAAGTCACTCAGTCGTGTCCGACTCTTTTCTACCCCATGGACTATACACTCCACAGGATTCTCCAGGCCAGAATACTGGAGGGGGTAGCCTTTCCCTTCTCCATGGGATCTTCTCAACCCAGAAATCGAACTCAGGTCTCCCGCATTGCATGCGGATTCTTTACCAGCTGAGCCACAGGGGAAGTCCAAAGTATTGAGTCTTCAAAGTCATGGACACTTCTCCAGTTATTCAGTACTGCGTGATGCATTACCCCAAACTTTAGTGGCTTAGTGAATGAAAGTTGCTCAGGTGTGTCCAACTCTTTGCAACCCCCTGGATTATATGGTCCATGGAATTCTCTAGGCCAGAATACTGGAGTGGGTATTCTATTCCTTCTCCAGCGGATCTTCCTGACCCAGGAACAGGACTGGGGTCTCTTCCATTGCAGCAGATTCGTTACCGACTGAGCTATCAGGGAAGGACCATTTACCAGCCAGACTGTGAGGAGCGATCCATCCAATGCCGCCTGTTTGAATGTCTTCCTCAACGTGCTCACACTGATAGCTGATGGATAAACTCTCTGGAGGCTCTGCAGCTGACCTGAGCACAAGCAGCTGTGTGGGCCAGACGGCCCTGGGTCTGGAGCTGGTCTGTGGGTGTCGCTGGATCCTGTACCTGAGGGGCCCCGTCGCCCACCTTCACCTGACCAGTCTTCTCCAGGTGATGCAGACGGCCCTGGGTTGGAGCCACTCCCTGGGAGTTGCTGGGTTCTGCATGCGTGGGCCCCCGTCGCCCACCTTCCATGACGCATCCACTCCAGGTGCCCCCGCTGGACACCCATCACCCTTGGGAAGCTTTGAGGGCGGGTGTTGCTGAGTCAGCACGGGTCCACGTCTGAGGCTTCTCTCTGCAGCTGGCTTCCGATGTCCGAAAGCTCAGCTCTCCGGGGCTGGCGCGGCCCGGAGGCTCTGCTCTGCTCAGCTGCTCCAGGACCAGCATGAGCGGCTCTTCCAGGACCTCTTGGATAGTGATGGCTGTCTCAGTGGCCGCACAGCCCATGATGAGCACATCGTGAGCACTCAGCTCGCATCTGGGAAAAATCGATGGGCTGGAGTACAGGAGGATGCCGTCCTTGGGGACCAGCCCCACCATCCCGCGGCTGCCCCTCCTCTCGCCTGTGAAGGTCACGTCTCCTCCTTGGGGATCTACTCCCCTCCCCGACTGTCCCTCCACATCTGCCCTCCAAGCTGGGATCACCCCGACCTCTGCTTTCCCCACAGCCAGGGCCCTGGTGGGCTGGATGAAGACTGTGTTTGTCACACCGGTAAATGGTCATATGAAACACATGGATTTACCTTGCCCACAGAGCTCATATGGCAAAACCAATACAATATTGGAAAGTAAGTAGCCTCCAATTAAACTAAATTCATATTAAGAAAATAAAATGTGGATGGCTGCTAGGAGAATATGAGCGGTGTGCTATTCACAAAGATGCTTCATTCAGCCAAACAGGCCCAACAGGCCTTCAACTTGGAAAAAAGATCTGCTGTTAGACAAAGGTTTTTCATAGAAAAAGAAACGGAATTAAGAAATTATAATTTCAAATCACGTAATACAAATTGTTCTTCTCCCGATCAATTTGTGGTGTCACTATACTTTTTTCTTTTTTAAAAAACAGATAACTTGACTTTCTTGAACTCCAAGTGTATTAGATATAAGTAATAATGTGGATGCAGCTAGATTTATGTACTAATGCTTATTATAAATTGGATATAATAAAATGAATATAAATATAAAAATATAAATTATGAATATAAAATAAACAATATAATAAAATGTTTAGTATAAATTGTTCTCTCAGGATAAACAGTATAAGGTAATCTTATAGTTTTTAGATCTAAAGGAAAGAAGAATGAAATGCATACTAATTCACTGATATTAGGAAGTTTTCGACATATTCTGCAGTTTGCTTTTTCTATTGCTGAAAACAAGTAGATGTGAACAACTGTTTCTTTTATAGAACAGAAAGAAAAGGTCACACGTCCGACAAGGATGCCGCCTGGAGCCCGAGCCCTGCGTGGAGGAAGTGGGCCTCAGAGGCTGGGCCCCTCCTGCTGGTCTTCTGCGTCTGTGACCCCAAGCTGGCCAACCCCCAGCTCCTTCTCGACTGGAGAAGGCACTTCAGCCTCAGTACTGGGGTCTGCCTGTTTCCACCCCTCACAGTCCTGCTCGAATCCTTCCCAGACCAGTGGCTTCCCTAGGTAGGGACTGTGAGCCTCCGCCTTCAGTCCTCAGTGATGGTGGAGAGTGGGGGCCTCCTGATGCCCGTGGGTGCTGCTGTGGACAGCGTCCACCCACACGGCACAGAAGACACACTAAGTACGGCGCAGCTCAGTTCAGTTCATCGCTCCTCGTGTCCGCCTCTTTGCGACCCCGTGGCCTGCAGCACTCCAGGCCTCCCTGTCCATCACCAGCTCCCAGAGCTACTCAAACTCATGTCCATTGAGTCGGTGATGCTATCCAACCATCTCATCCTCTGTCGTCCCCTTCTTCTCCTGCCCTCAATCTTTCCCAGCATCAGGGTCTTTTCAAATGAGTCAGCCCTGTGCATCAAGTGGCCAAAGTATTGGAGTTTCGGCTTCAGCATCAGTCCTTCCAATGAACACTCAGGGTTGATCTCCTTTAGGAGGACTGGTTGAATCTCCTTGCAGCCCAAGGGACTCTCAAGAGTCTTCTCCAAAACCACAGTTCAAAAGCATCAATTCTTCGGTGCTCAGCTTTCTTCACAGTCCAACTCTCACATCCATACATGACCACTGGAAAAACTGTAGGTATGACATGGTCCCTCCTAACTGATGTTCCTCAAGACCTGTTTGCTTGGACACTGTCATCTTTTGGTTTTATTTTTGTGTTTGTTGGTTGGTTTTTTCCAGATCACTGTCTTTAAAGCTGAGATGATGCAAGTGTAAGAATTCGTCTGGACATGTTGGCCATTTCCAAGATCAGTGGAGTTGGTTTCCTGCCCCAGAAATAAATGGTCACATTATACATCCTATCAATTGCTCCAAATAAATACAGCCTAAAGCAGCTGGCCCCAAGGAGCAAGCAGGATGGACAGATGGAGCATCTCACAGCTGCTTTAGACACAAGAATCAGTAAGATGCCCCCGAGTCTGCGGAGGTAAGTGTCAGCTGTCAAGTTCACGCTGCTGTTGCTGCTGCTTACTCACTGAATCTCGTCCAGTTCTTCTCTGACCCCATGGCTGCAGCCCGCCAGGCCCCTCTGTCCATGGGATTCCCAGGCAAGGATACTGGAGTGAGTTGCCATGCCCTTCTCCAGGGGATCTTTACCCAGGGATCCAACTCCAGTCTCCTGCATTGCAGGCAGATTCTTTGCCATCTGAGCCACCAGGCAAGCCCGTGCTCCTGGTGGAGGGGACTGGCAATTCCTGCCCACGGGGCCGTCTGTCTGCAGCAATGCGAACACGGAGCCAGGAGGAGCAGCCGCTGGGTGATGAGGCGGGAGCTGAGGGCCTGGGGTGTTGGGTGTTTGTGGGCAGGAGGTGGGGTTCCCTCCTTGGCCAGCAAGGGTGCTGCTGGCCTGCCCCCATAGGTTAGGTCCTCTGTGGCCCGTCTCACTCTGGACCGCTGGTCCTGTGGATGTCCTCGTATCTGAGCCCGCTGGGAGCCCTGGTTGCCAGTTCGTTCCCGCCCGGGTGTGAAGCTGGCGTTCCCCTGAGCATGATGGAGCCTCCTGATTGGCACCCGTGTGGCTCAGGGCAGAAGAGCCCACAGGCACGACTCCATCTCTCCTGGATCTTGCTGCTGGCAGAGTGCTGGGCAATGGGCGAGGGGGAGATGGGCAGTGGGCGAGGGGGAGATGGGCAGTGGTGAGCGTGGGGTGCAGAGGCCGCCGGGGCACGTGTCCAGCCCATCCCAGAGGAGAGAGGGAGGAGGCGCCCGTAGGAGCAGGACACGGGGAGGCCAGCCCTGGGAAACAGGGGTGCGCAAGCGCAAGGACACACGGCCGCCGTGACACCGGGCCCTGGAGCAGGGGCGCCTCCGCCCGAGAGCAGCCCGGCCACCGCCCCGCAGTGGACGGTGTCACGGCTAAACGCACGAGGCCGGCAGCCGGTCCTGTGGAGAGAGCAGGACGTGCGGGAGCAGCTTCCGATTCTGGGAGGCCTGTCCTGGGCGTCTGGACCCTCGGGGAGATGGGCAGCTGCGGGGAAGGGGGCCCCTCTCTAGAGGCGGGGAACAGCCTCTCAGGGAGAAGGATGTTCGGAAATACAACGGGGCCGCGTGGGGACCCGAGCGCCGGCCTCCCATGCCTGCCTCCCGCTGCTCTCCGCGCCGAGAACATCAGTAAAACCTCACAAAGAAACGCCCACCTACTTATTACTTATCCAAAATAATTTTTTTTTCTTTAAAAAGTCAAGGGCCAGTGGGGACTGAGCGGTGCAGAGAGCGTCCTGCCGGCGCAGGTGGGGCCCGCGGCGGCGATTCGGCGTCGATTGGGCCCCGGTAATGAACTCGAGTATCAGCTCCGTCGCGCCGCCCCCCATTGGCCCGGGCGCCCTCCAAATTAGCCGCAAAGAAGCCGGCCTGTCAATATTAATTCCACCGCAGAGATTACTTGTTCTGGGAGAACAAAGGTGTTCTGGCTTGGGCAGAACAACTTAACTCCTGTCTCATAAAATTTAAGCTGCTATTGATCGCCTGCTTCTATTGTGAGGAGGATTAAACACGCGCACACGCGCGCACAGGCGCACACGCGCTCCGGAGGTGGCACTGCCCGCGCCCCCATCACTCACGCGGCGCGGCCCTGCTCCCCGCCTGCCCGGAATCATTCAGCAGCATGGAGCAAATTAAATCAATGAATTCATCCTAGCAGATGGCCACTTTAACACTCGGTTAGCCTTTAGATAATTGAGCGTTGACTCTGGAATCATAAAATGGATGGCTCGTTTGTACATTTTACTGAAATAGATCGCCGAGGTTAAATAAATGAAATCCCATTTGTCAGGCGGTAATAAATGGTCTCCCTTTCTGCAAACAGCTCTGTTTGGCCTAATAAATACAGAGACGTTACAGGGCCCCTCCCCTGATGGGGTTACAGCTTAATGAAATGGTCTTCCCTAGGCTTGTTTCTGCCTCCTCCTGCAGTGTGTGATAAGTAGCAAACCAACGAAGCTTGTAATTACAATCTTACAGAAACCCGGCCAATCTGTATATAAATCTCACCCTCCAATTACAAGATGTAATAATTTTGCAGTCAAGCTGGTAATGAGGTCTAATACTCATGCCTGCGATAATCCCCCCCGGATGCTGACTCTATCAGATGTTAACTTTGTAATTATACTGGCAGAAAATCATTATTTCATGTTCAGCAGAAAAATGAGGTTGGTGGGAAGTTAATTTTCTCTATGCTCTGTGAAGCATAGACAAAATTTTAATGATTTAATCATTATGGTTATCCCTCTTACAATTGACCTGCGTTACATGTGGAGGAACACTGGCACATTTAAAAGTCCCTGTTACTCGATAAAGCTTGCCAGGTATGCAGCTTTTAATGTCAGAGTAACTGTATACAATTAAACTATTACCCGGCCAATCGGGAAAACTCATTCTATTTTTAGTTTTCACTGCTTGTGCCTGTGTGATTCATGGAAATATCCATGTCTTGCCCACACTGTAATAAAAGCTAATTTTAAAAAATTGAATTATGCTTTCCCAATGATGTCAGCCGCAGAAAATATCATTATGAAAGAGCAGCGCCAGCAGATGCCTTGTGTGTGGGCCTGGGAAGTTGTGGCCCCCACGTTTCCCGCAAGAATCGACAGAAAAGTGGGGGGAGGTGCCAACTTCGTGAGATCTACTGTTTGTAAGTTTGGCGCATGCGCACCGACAGCGCACACCCGACGCTTCCCAGCCGGTTATCAGCGTCAGCGAGAGCGAGGAAAAACACCACACCCTCCAGGAGCGGGGTTTCGTGACGACTTCAGGAAACACGGAGAGCACGTTCCTCCCCGTGCTGTGCTTCGAGCTCACACCAGCTTTGCCCCGAACCGCCTGCAAGTATCGCTGGGGCGTCTCTGCCGGCCTGGTCCAGTCCTCGCAGCAGCTCGCGCTCGCCCGCCGGTGTCCACACCCGCCTCCGTGGTGATGCAGGTTGGCAGGGACAGTCCCTCGTGAGTGTGGACGGACTGTTCCAGCAAATAGAGCATGCGTGTTTGGGAGCACAGCTCATGTTTCTGATTCTAGATTTTACCGTTCCTTCCTGTCTATGCTTTTGTGCCAAGATTAAATCTCCAAGTCACACTTGGCCCGCCTGCCTTCTAAGACTTCCCCTCCTGGCCTCCACGGCTGCGAGAGCAAGGCCACATTCGCACTGGGCTCTGAGGGGCTTGCGAGGAGCTCCATGCAGGGGGAGACCCTGAGGAACTAAACCGGGATGTTTTGGAAGGAAAATTCCCAACTGGTGAATTAGCTTTTAACTAAACCTCATCCGTGTGGAGAGATTGGCTGATAAAGTTGTGTAGACGTTACGGTGCTGGGTCCACAGATGCAGGAGGGACTGTGCAGAGCAGATGTGAGCATGTTAGCAACTCAGGGAACTTGGCTTTTCTCCTCCACAAACTCTGGCCATCGCGATGACGGGAGGGTCCGCCTTCTCAGGACGGAAGCCACAGCGGAGGTTCTGAGTGGACTGCTCAGCCACCACTTGTTTCTTATGAAATGTACGAGTGCGTTTGCCCCAAGATGGGGTTCATGCCCGTGGATGAGTCCAGCCGCGTGGTGCTGTCACGAGATTGCTCGTCACTCACTCAGTCGCCGCCTCTGTTGTCTTTCCCCAGGGAGCAAGGAGTCCCTTGGGAGAGCTTGCCCAGCTCCCCCAAGCTCCCTTCCCGAGGCCCTGGCTTCCTGGGGAGCATGGGCCTCAGCTCGTCTCGGACTCTGCATCTGGTCTCCTGACACCCGGCCTCTCAGGAGGGTTCCTCCTCAGCCCTTCAGGCTGGTGTCTTCTCAGTCAGATGCTGCTGGCTCCTGCCAGGCTGGGCTCAGACTTGGCACCACTTTATCCAGGCAGATGCCTGCGATTGGCCAGTGGGGGCCGGGGGGTCTGGGGAATGGGACGAACTTCTTCCACTGAGTGTGTGTGTGTTAGTCACGCAGTCGTGTCCAACTCTTGGTGACCCCATAGACTAGCCTGCCAGTCTCCTCTGTCCATGGAATTCTCCAGGCAAGAATAATGGAGTGGGTTGCCATTCCCTTCTCCAGGGGATCTTCTTGATCCAGGGATTGAACCTGGGTCTCCCGCATTGCAGGCAGATTCTTTATCATCTGAGCCACCAGAAAAGCCCAATAATGTGCTGAACAGTCTGCCTTGAATAATCTTTTGCTAATCTTACTTCCTTGCCTGAAGGAGAGATTCGAATACTTTTGTAGGAGGAACACCATCTGACAGAGCTGCTGCTGCTGCCGAGTCGCTTCAGTCGTGTTCGACTCTGTGCTCCCTCGTCCCTGGGATTCTCCAGGTAAGAACACTGGAGTGGGTTGCCATTTCCTTCTTCAATGCATGAAAGTGAAAAGTGAAAGTGAAGTTGATCAGACGTGTCTGACTCTTCACGACGCCATAGACGGCAGCCCACCAGGCTCCCCTGTCCCTGGGATGCTCCAGGCAAGAGCGCTGGAGCGGGCTGCCATCTGCCAGAGCAGGGCTGTAGAGTTCTTGTCCTTCCCAGTGAACTGGAGCTTGCAGACTTCCGAGCAGAGACCTCCCCTCTGTCCTCCCGGGAGCACCCTGCTGGCTGGGACTCAGTCCTTCAGCCCTGACAGCGAGATGTTGCCTACTGTCCCCACCAGGCCAGGGCAGTGGCAAATCTTTCCCCCTGAAAATCACCCTCAAAATCCTTAGAATCCTTCACTTTTGAAAGAACAATTTTCTTTTTGCCTAAAATGCTGCCCCTCTGTTTCCCTCTCAATATCAAGATGGCTGTCTACTTGGACCTTTTTTTTCAAGATTTTGACCATTTTTAAAAGAAGTCTTTATTGAATTTGTTACAAAACTGCTTCTGTTTTATGTTTTAATTTTTTGGCTGAAAGGTGTGTGAGGTCTTGGCTCCCTGACCAGGGATTAACTCTGCCCCCCCCCCAACCCCCGCTTTGGAAGCCAAAGTCTTAGCCACTGGACACCAGGGAAGTCCCTGGACCTTCTGTGAGATGCACGTGGTTAACAGGCGACGCCCTGGTTTCAGGGGCATCTTTGAAGGTCCCAGCAGAGTCAAGCCCCCCCTCCTCCCGTTTTAGGTGTCGCAGGGTGCAGTGGCTGGGCTCAGATACCGGGCTGAGGGCTGTTTCTGGGTGTCTGTGGGGGTGCTTCTGCATGAGACAGCCCTTGAATGGGGGCGGGGTGGAGCAGTCTGCCCTCTGCACTGCGGGCAGCACCCTCTCCCTCGAGGGTCTGAACAGAACAAGGCAGAAGGAGGGAAGGTCTGTCACCTGACGGCTGGACTGGGACGTGGGGCTCCCGCCCTCAGACCTGGACTTACACCTTTGGCTTTCCTGTTCTCAGGCCTTCACACTCGGACTGAGCTGAACACAGGCACTTCTGGGGCTCCAGTTTGCAGGGGGCAGATCATGGGAATTCTCAGCCTTCATAATCACATGACCAATCCTTCCTTCACAGTAAGTCTGTGTATCTACCTATCTGTCTACCTAACCATGCATTATCTCTCATCCATCTGTCCATCCGTCCACCCACCCGTCTATCTATCCATCAGTCTCTGTCTACTATTTTTCTATGTATTGTCTATTCATCTCTTTCCAATTTATAATCTGTCCATCTATTGAGTATCTATTAATATCTCTTTATGTCTCTATTATCAATCTATCCATCCAACAACTATCTGTCATCTGTCTAACCATCTGTTGATATCTCTCTCTCTCTGTGTCTCTCTCTATTATCTGTATGTCCATCCATCAATCATGTAACCATCTAATATGCATGTATCTATCTGACTGTCTATAATCACCACTGCCATCACCACCATATTCATCACTGTCACCACCATCACCACCATAATCACCATAACACCACCCTCACCACCATCAGCATCACCACCACCACCACATCACCACCATAATCACCACCATCACCACTATAATCACCATAACACCACTCTCACCACCATCAGCATATCACCATAATCACCACCATCCTCACTATCATCACTATCACCACTACCATCACCATCACCATCATCACCATCACCATCACCACCATCATCTCCGTCATCAGTCACCGGCTCCTGCTGGCTCTGCTTCTCTGGAGAACCCCGTGTCATGCAGTCATCAATGCTCAATATGTATTTCTGGGAAAGGAACAAGAGTTAAGCTGCAGGATATCTGAGTTTTCCACAAAATGAGGAGCTTTCAAACAAGCTCCTTTAGCTTGTGGCTGACACACAGGATGAGATTTGAGCTGCGTGCCAGAGCTGTGCGTGGTGTGCGCGTTGAGAGGGCAGGGAGGAGCACCCCCGAGGCCCATCCCTGGAAGGAGCTAAGACCTCCTCGTGGTGCTGAGGGAGGGAAGTTCAGTGGGTTTTGAAAATAACATTTTACTTATGCTTCTAATACTTTATTTTCTCTTAGGAAAGCAACTAACATATGTGTGAATATAAACAAAAAGAAATATGAATTATAACTAAGAACAAGTTGTTGGGTGATGCTGGGGGCAGACGCCGGGCGATGACGTTGGAAGTCACACACCAGCTGCCACATTCCCCACCACGCACCCGCTGGAGCTCCAAAAGCGTGATGTGTGCCCTGGGGAGGCCCAGACTGGCATTATTCACAAGTGGGAGCCAGGAGGCCAGTCAACAGCGTCTGCACTCTGGCCCCACACTTCCCGAGCAGAGCAGAGCCTGGGCACTCCTTCCTGCCTCAAGCGAACAGTGAATGATCTTCCATATTCATGGAGCTCTTACGAGGATTACGTGCATATCTGATGGTCAGCACAATACCTGGAAAATAGGCATTGCTTGGAAAATGGTAGCCATTGTTTAACCTGAATGCAGCATCAGCGCTGTGGATGGTACCGCAAATGTTTCTGCTCCTAGGAGGGAGGGTTCCAGAGGCATGCTGTTCTCCCGCCGGGCCGTGGCAGGGCCGGGGGTGGTGTGGGGCCATGTGAGTGGCGGGGGTGCTGGGCCCCACCTCCCTGTCCTCCACTAACCAGGCGCCAGATCTGTAGGCACACCCCACGGAGAGCGTCATCTCTGCCGTGAAGATGTCCGGCTGTCCTTTGCCTCTGTGCAGGGAGCATGATGCCAGGCCAGATCTCTCCAGGGTCGTCAAGGTTTCCCTGTTGTAAGAAGCCTTGGAGTTCCCTGAACACGGGAGAATGGAGACGTGTCTCTAGTCTCAGTCGGTCAGGTCAGTCGCTCATCTGTGTCCGACTCTTGGCGACCCCGTGCCCACAGCACACGCCAGGCCTCCCTGCCCTCCGCCGTTTCCCTAAGCTCACTCAGACCATGTCCGTCGAGTTGCTGATGCCATCCCACCCTCTCATCCTCTGTCGTCCCCTTCTCCTGACCTCAATCTTTCCCAGCATCAGGGTCTTTTCCAATGAGTCAGTTCTTCACATGAGGTGGCCAAAGTACCGGAGTTTCAGCTTTAGCATCATTCCTTCCAAAGAAATCCCAGGACTGATTTCCTTCAGAATGGACTGGTTGGATCTCCTTGCAGTCCAAGGGACTCCCAAGAGTCTTCTCCAACACCACAGTTCAAAAGCATCAATTCTTCAGTACTCAGCCTTCTTTATAGTCCGACTCTCACATCCATACATGACTACTGGAGAAACCACAGCTTTGACTAGACGGACCTTTGTCAGCAAAGTTATGTCTTTGCTTTTTAATATGCTGTCTAGGTTGGTCATAGCTTTTTTTCCAAAGAGCAAGTGTCCTTTAGTTTCATGGCTGCAGTCACCATCTGCAGTGATTCTGGAGCCAAAAAATAAAGTCTGTCACTGTCTCCACTGTTTCCCTATCTATTCGTGATGAAGTGATGGCACCAGATGTTATGATCTTCACTTTTTGAATGTTGAGCTTTGAAGCCAGCTTTTTCACTCTCCTCTTTCACTTTTCCCTAACATCTTGGCAACTTCTAACTTCCCCTCAAGGCATCTTCTGCTCTGTAACCTGGTGGAGAAGTGATGCAGGGAGCATGATGCCAGGCCAGATCTCTCCAGGGTCGTCAAGGTTTCCCTGTTGTAAGAAGCCTTGGAGTTCCCTGAACACGGGAGAATGGAGACGTGTCTCTAGTCTCAGTCGGTCAGGTCAGTCGCTCATCTGTGTCCGACTCTTGGCGACCCCGTGCCCACAGCACACGCCAGGCCTCCCTGCCCTCCGCCGTTTCCCTAAGCTCACTCAGACCATGTCCGTCGAGTTGCTGATGCCATCCCACCCTCTCATCCTCTGTCGTCCCCTTCTCCTGACCTCAATCTTTCCCAGCATCAGGGTCTTTTCCAATGAGTCAGTTCTTCACATGAGGTGGCCAAAGTACCGGAGTTTCAGCTTTAGCATCATTCCTTCCAAAGAAATCCCAGGACTGATTTCCTTCAGAATGGACTGGTTGGATCTCCTTGCAGTCCAAGGGACTCCCAAGAGTCTTCTCCAACACCACAGTTCAAAAGCATCAATTCTTCAGTACTCAGCCTTCTTTATAGTCCGACTCTCACATCCATACATGACTACTGGAGAAACCACAGCTTTGACTAGACGGACCTTTGTCAGCAAAGTTATGTCTTTGCTTTTTAATATGCTGTCTAGGTTGGTCATAGCTTTTTTTCCAAAGAGCAAGTGTCCTTTAGTTTCATGGCTGCAGTCACCATCTGCAGTGATTCTGGAGCCAAAAAATAAAGTCTGTCACTGTCTCCACTGTTTCCCTATCTATTCGTGATGAAGTGATGGCACCAGATGTTATGATCTTCACTTTTTGAATGTTGAGCTTTGAAGCCAGCTTTTTCACTCTCCTCTTTCACTTTTCCCTAACATCTTGGCAACTTCTAACTTCCCCTCAAGGCATCTTCTGCTCTGTAACCTGGTGGAGAAGTGATGAGGGCTCCAGACCACATCCAGGTTCTTCTAGTCAGTGGAAGGCAGGACACATCTCTTACACCCCCAGGACCCAAAGGCCCCTCCAGTCCCATTTCACAACTTCTGTTTGGTCAACTTGCAGCAGTAAAATGTTGCAGTTGAAAGAAGCTATGGGCCCTCGTGACCTCAGTGAGACTCCCCACATGCCAGGTTCTAAGATTTTAGCCTCAGACCAAGTTTTCCTTGGAGAAACTCTCTGCTCTGCAGTTGAATGGCAGTAGTTTTTAAAAACACAAAGTCTCTCTCACCATATGCTCATCTATGACCCAAGGAAAGTTAGTTAAACTCGTTGAGGCTCAGCATGCTTGCCTCAGAAATAGAGTTAACCACTGCTTCCTGTGATTGCTTGAGGAGAAAACTGGTAACTTGATAAAGTAGTTACTGGGCCTCCCTGGTGGCCAAGATGGTAAAGAGTCTGCCTGCAATGCAGGAAATTTGGGTTCGATCCTTGGATCGGGAAGAACCCTGGAGAAGGGACCCACTCCAGTATTCTTGCCTGGAGAATCCCACAGACAGAGGAGCCTGGCGGGCTGCAGTCCATGGGGTCACAAAGAGTTGGACACGACTAAGCAACTGACACATAAATAGATACTAGAGAACCTGACCTTGGAATATGATCAGTGAAGACGTGGCCTTGAGGACAAACAAGGGCTCCATACTCCTCCCAAAGGCCCAATTCACTGGGCCTTCCTTGGATACACACACACACACACACACACACACACACACACACCCCACACACACTCACACACTTCTAGAACACCTGCATAGGACATGCAGTTCTTGAATAGAAGGAGAACATTGCTGAGATGCCCTAAGTTAGTGGCAGAGGCCAAATTCTATGCCGCGTAACCCAAGCCTTCTCTGTTCCCGGCCCCAGGCTGCATCTGCCTGCCTCTGGAAATTTCCCCGGTTGGTTCTCCAACAGGGGCACTTCCGCAGTGTCACTCGGAGAACAGTCTTCTGCCTTTTCTTGGCAGTTCCCACGTGGAGTTCGACCTGCCAATGAGAGAAGAAAAATGGAACCGTCTGCACAGACGACCCCACCCCAACCCTGGGAGGAGGCGGGAGTGAGCTCTAAACGCATCTCATGTTTTCCTGCCTGACCCTGTGAATATCATGGTACATAGAAACGTGCTTTCAAAATACCAAGAACCAATGCCAATTTCTGAGATATTTCCCCTCTAATTTCCTGCAAGGAAATTCTGTGGTTTATCAGCATCAGATTGCAGACTGTTGTCTCTGTGGGTCTGCTTGCTTGCTTGTGAGTTTCCTGTCCAAGTAGACGAGGCCAGGACAGAGCACCTCGTTCTATGCCCAGGGGTCTGGGATTCCCGGATGTACACAGAGGACTTTGCTGAATTCCCAACTGAAAAAGAAAATCTTATGATGCGCCGTGGTAAATATTTTTTAACTAATCAAAAAAAATCTCATTAGATAAAAGGTTAATCCCTTTTAGAATCTGATAATCTTTCTTTTGCTTGTGAAGCTCCATTCTTGGCTGGTTTGTTGTGGCCGCTCATCCACTAAGTCATGCCTGACTCTACGACTCCATGAACTGTAACAGGCCAGGCTTCCCTGCCCTTCACTATCTCCTGGAATTTGCTCAAACTCATGTGCACTGGGTCAGTGATTCCATCCAACCATCTTGTTGCCTCCTTCTCTTTACCTCACCTTTACCTTCCTTCACTTCTGCCCTCAATCCCTCCCAGCATCAGGGTCTTTTCCAGTGAGTCAGCTCTTCGCATCAGGTGGCCAAAGTATTGGAGTTTGAGCTTTATCATCAGTCCTTCCAAGGAATATTCAGGACTGGTCTCCTTTAGGATGGACTGGTTGGATCTCCTTGCAGTCCAAGGAACTCTCAAGAGTCTTCTCCAACACCACAGTTCAAAAGCATCAATTCTTTGGCACTCAGCCTTCTTTGTGGTCTAACTCTCACATCCATACGTGACCACTGGAAAAACCATAGCCTTGACTAGATGGACCTTTGTTGGCAAAGTAATGTCTCTGTTTTTTAACACGCTAGCTAGGTTTGTTATTGCTTCTCTTCCAACAAACAAGTGTCTTTTAATTTCATGACTGCAGTCACCATCCACAGTGATTTTGGAGCCCCCCCAAATAAAATCTGCCACTCTTTCTACTTCTTCCCCATCTATTTGCTGTGCAGTGATGGGATCAGATGCCATGATCTGAGTTTTTTGAGTTTTAAGCCAGCTTTTTCATTCTCTTCTTTCACTCTCATCAAGAGGCTCTTTAGTTCCTCTGATTTTTGCCATAAGCGTGATATCATCTGAGCATCTGAGGTTATTATTTCTCCTGGCAATGATGAGATTCCCCATGGAGAGACAACTGTTTTTCACATTTCCTGCTTTTACTTTTTTTTTTTTTTTAAAGACATGACTAGTTAAAGCTCTATATCTAAATTGTGCTTTCCATTGCTGCCACATGCCAAATGTGTGTCAGCAAGTTTTGGTGGTGTAGTCATGCATGAAGCGCACAGCCTGAGGGACCCAGATTATCGATTTGCTCCGGACACAGTTTGGCTGGCTCGGGGATTAGCAACGAGGTTTACGAGGAAGCCAAAGTACATTTGTTTATGACAGATATTTTAAGTTTCTGTCCTAGAGTGTGGCCAGCCATGTCTGCGCTTTGATGACTGATTGCCATCTTTTCTGCCCTGCCTCGCCCCAAGCTGTTCTCATACATTTTCTTGCCCTGAAATTTCTGAAGTTAGTATGGAGGAACTTTTTTGGGACACTGGAGTTTGGAGTGAGGAGGTAAAGAGGAACAGGCCCCAAGCCCCAAGCTCACTCCTGGGAGCTGAGAACAGTCCAGACGCAGTCCAGAGGGCCTGAGAGATGGGCCGGGACTGGGCCGCCGCCGCTGGCTGCGATGGGGCCGCCCGGGGCATCCTGGCGCTTGGTCAGGCCTGTGACGCTCCTCCTCTGCATTCGGATAGGAGCGGTACTGTCTTGAAGTTCCCCTGTTCTAATTTTATATCTCAGGTTTACTTAACCTTTCTAAGATTTGCTTCAAGATAAAAGTTTCTTTTACATGTAGGTCAGTATTTATTTTATTCCTTTTGAGACTTGTTTTTAGCAGATTGCTTTATTCCCCCAGAAGAGAGCATTTGCATTTTGGATTAGAGATTTTGTCAGATTTGCAGTTCTTTTAATCAGAAGAAAACATGTTGGGATGTTGTTGAACATGTTTATAAAAAATGATGTATTTGCATTGGCGAGAAGCTGTCCAGGAAATGCCAAGAACTGCCAGGCACGTTTCAGATGCTCTGGATAATACGTGATCATTTTGCTGTTTTCATAAGCATGCTGAGTTGCCTTGCCGCATTCTGTGTAGAGAAACACAGGTAGAGTAAAAAGGCTGTGTCGTGTGGCCACGGTTTCCTTTCGTTACGCTGACTTACCGTCAGTGTTGCCAGATACTCACAGGATGGCAGGCTACTGAGGGGAACATGGATATCATTCCTCCTCCTTCTAGGAAAAGCAGTTCTAAACTTTCCAGAGTAATGCATAAAAACCCATCCTGCTTTTAGATACCGTCACATTAATCAGGTTCAGTAAAAAGCCTGGGATCGTAAACTTGCTGGTGACAGAGTCTTCTGATTTTCCTTCTTCTGAGAATGGCTTTCCCCCCTTTTCTTTCCCAAAGGACAGTCTCGCTGGGCAGAGATGTCACAGTTCACAACCGCTCCCTAAACACCAGACCGAAAGAGCTGCGCTGCCTTCGCCTGGACGCCGGGGTTTCGGGAGCGGAGTCTGCTGCTATTCCCACGGATGCTCCTGGAGGGGAGTGTTGCTTCTCTCTCGCTGCTTTCAAGATGTTTCCTTTCGTTTCTGCTTTCAGAAGTTCGCGGTGTGCTGTGTGCTTGGTCTTTGTCCGCTTATACATGCTTATTGATTTCTGGGCTGTTCTCTGCCCTGGCTGCTGCACAGGCCTTTCTGGAGCTGCGCTGAGTGGGGGCTGCTGTCTCGCTGTGGAGCACAGGCTGCGGCTCACGTGGGCCCGGGGGCTGGGGCACGCGGGCTCTGTTGCTCTCGGCCTGTGGGGCTCTTCCTGGACCAGGGCTTGAACCTATGTCTCCTGCACCGGCAGGTGGGTTCTCAGCCTCTGGCCTTCCAGCACAGTCCTGTGTGCGTCTGTTTTCGATTCATCTCGCTTGGAGCTTGCTCATCTTGCAGTATGTGCAGGCTGGTGTCTTTCACCAGACTGAGGGCGTCTCCAGCTTGACTGCTTCCAGCCCTGGTCCAGACTCGCTCTGGCCGCCCGCTGAGGCCCCCGGGCGGCAGGCGCTGACACTGTCAGAGTCCACGCGGTCCCTGGGCCGCGCTCCGTTCCCTCCCAGCCTGTCTCCTTGCTGTTTTTTGGTCGGGCACATCCTGTTCATCTTTCCTCGAGTCCAGCGATCGCCCCCTCTGCCAGCGGCACCCTCCTGCCGGGCTCCCCCGGGCAGTGGCTCACGACTGGCGCTCTCAGGTCTCTAATTTCCGCTTGGCTATTTCTAGAAATTCCATTTCTTGTCGTGCTTTTCCCCTCACTTGCTTTCAGGCAATTTGTAATTGATCACCAAGACACCTGTGACAGCGGCTTGAAGCCCTCGGTGGGCAGTTCCGGCGTCGGCTCCGTCTCGTGTGGTCACTGCCAGCGCCTCGTCGCGTCCCAGGGGCGGGCGCCCCAGGGGCGGGCATCCCAGCTGCGGCTGCTTGTCTCTCGGCGGCCCTGGGCCCTGGGCGTTCTGTCTGCTCTGTGGGGAAATGCTGGGCCCTGGTGGGCATCCCTTTCGGGTGTTGTGTGGCTCCTGGCTTCCCTCTGTGGGCTGGGGCTCCGGCGATGGTTTAATTTTCTAGCCTTTGTGGTGCTGTTTGGTCAGCTTGGTATAGCTGGGACTTCTGTGCTCCAGGTGGCCCCTGCTGGTGTTACCTGAGAGGGTGGTTTGGGCCCCTGACAGGGCCCTCCTGGGTCTCGTGTTGGCCAAGAAGACCCTCGGGCCCAGGAGAGTGAAGAGACTTCCGTGGCTGGTCACTTCGTAAGGGGTTTCTACAGATGTCTGTGGCTGCCCCGGGCTCTGAGCAGAGGCAGCCCTCCAGCCACAGCTCAGTGGGGAGGAAAGTGAGGACGTGAGGCTGTGGGATGAGAAGTGGAAGGAAACTGTGTCCGTAACCTGGAGGCTGCTGCAGGGGTGAGGGTGGGGCCTGTGCAGGCAAGCTGGGGAGGGCAGGGCGGGCGGCGGGGCTGTTCCCACAGATGACGGGCATCCCAGTGATGTGAACTGGGCAGGGTGGCAGGGCTCTTTCCACGGATGATGAGTGTCCCGTTGACGTGAGCTGGGCAGGGTGGTGAGGCTGTTCCCACAGATGATGAGCGTCCCGTTGATGTGAGCTGGGCAGGGCGGTGGGGCTCTTTCCTCGGACGATGGGTATCCAGGTGGTGCGAGCTGGGCAGGGTGGCGGGGGCCAGGCAGGCAGAAAGACGCGCTGACTCTGCACCGCGCTCTCGCTGTTGCTGCTTATTAACTGGAAACCGTTTGTGTGGGCAGGTAACGTTTTAATGTATCTGCGTTTTTTCTTTAATAAAGATGTCAAAAGAAACTGAGGCCAAGTTAAATCACATTGTTATGGTATTTTCCTCACTTTTAAAATTAGTAAAATGCCCCCAAGGGGCCGAGGGCCTATTTGGCAGGGTAACTTTCTTCATTTCTGGGAAGAAATAGGTGAAATGCCTGAAGGGTCACCCCTGTCAGCGTCTCCCCTTCGTCTGTGGGGCATCCCCACAGCTCTGCTCGTGGTCACTGAGGGGGCAGGGGGTGACCTCAGTCCTGGTTGCTGCCAGTTCACAGGGAGGAGCAGATGGACGGTGCAGGCTCCGGAACTCTGCCCTGTCCCCAGCAGCGGGAGCTGAGGGCCCTCGGTTTGGAGCAGGAGCGGCTGGAGATAGGACGTAGGGAGCCCCTACTGTGCTTTGAGCTGGACGTCTCCTGCTTTTCAGGGCAAAGCTTAAGATTGACTCTGCATTAAAAACTGATTTTCAAGAACAATTTTCAATTTTATAGAAAAACTTAGCAGAGAGTACAGAGGTTCTCATACTTGCTCATACCCCAAATCCAGCTTCTCTCTCTTTTGACATCTCACTTTCCTGTGGTACAGTTGTCAGTTACGAACCAATATTGACACGCTAGTGCCCATGCTGGCCCTCGTATATTCTGCGAGTGTCTCGGCAAATGCCTAATGTCTTACAGAGTAGCTTCATCAACCGAAAGACCCCGCTGTCCACCCTTCACCCTCCCCCAGACCCCGGACGACGGGCCTTCTTCCTGTGTCTACAGCTTTGGCAAAACGTCACGTAGGACGCAGCTTTCTCGGGTCGGCTTCTCTCGCTCAGTGATGTGAACTTACAAGGCCCCCACTTCTTTGTGTGGCTTGAAAGCTCGTTTCTTTTTGGCTGAGTAACACCCACTGCTTGGCCGCACCACGGCGTGTTCATCTGCTCGCTACTGAAGGGCACGCGTACTGCCCAGCAAACTCTTCCGGAGGAGAAGCAGCAAGGCCAGGATACTTCATGTATTTTCCAAGGACAGAGGCTTTAATGCCCTTGGACGTCTATGAACCTAAGTTTTCCAAGGTGCAGGGAAATCAGAAATTTAAAGGAGCAAATAGTTATGAACTGCTTTTAGCTCTGCTGATAACAAGGACTTAGTTGGGTTGCTGGTTAGGTCAATGAGCAGGTCAAATAAACACTAAATATGTTCCATTTTCAACAGAAAAATGGCTACTTTAGGGCCATGATAGGGCTTCCCCACGGCTCAGTGGTAAAGGACTGGCCTGCCTGTGTGGGAGGTTCAGTCCCTGGTTGGGAAGATCCCCTGGAGGAGGACATGGCACCCCACTCCAGCATTCTTGCCAGAGAATCCCATGGACAGAGGAGCCTGGTGGGCTGCAGTCCATGGGGTTGCAGAATCAGACACAGCGAAAGCAACTTATTACGTGCACGCACACACACACACACACACACACACACACACACACACACACGGCCGTAATAGGGCAAATTTGACATAGTTCTGAACACTCGGCACGTGAAGAGAACACGGAGACGTGGTGAAACTGAGCAACGCTTTGCCTGCAGGCGCGCCTGCCTTTCCAGGTCTGCACCGGCCGTACAGTGACCTCTGCTGACGGGTCGAAAAGTGTGCTGGGAGGCTGGAGACACAGGCGATCGGAGGAGGTGTGCGTGTTGCAAGGCACGGCTTCGTGCTTCTCCTGTAGCTTTCACTGTCAAGTTCAAAACTTGCCTTGTTTTCACAGTGGCGTCTGAGCGCTGCCTTGAAGCGCACGGGCCTGAACAGTGGTTCCACTTGTTAGTGCGAACCGTGACGGCCCTCCCCTTCCCCCTTCTCCTGTAACTGCACAGGGAGCAGCTCAGTCACTTCCAGTGTGAAGCACGCCGTCGGTTTTAGAGGCAGGGTTTTTTCCGGGAACACTGTTTTTTTGAATTTGTATTGCAGCATACATGCCGTCTCTGGGGTCGCACAGAGTCAGACACAACTGAAGCGACTCAGCAGCAGCGGCAGCGGCGAGCTGCTTTACAAGGCTGTGTCCATTCCTGCCACACGGCAAGGGGAGTCAGCCTCATATCCACACACGCAGTGGCGCGAGCTCTTAGTCGCTGAGCCGTGCAGTCGTGGCCGATACTTTTGCAACCCAGGTGACTGGAGCCCGCCAGGCTCCTCTGTCCATGGGAGTCTCCAGGCAGAAATACTGCAGTGGGCAGCCATCTCCCACTCCGGGCGATCCTCCTGACCCAGGGATGGGTAGCCGTCTCCCACTCCAGGCGACCTTCCCGACCCAGGAATAGGTAGCCGTCTCCCACTCCGGGCGACCTTCCTGACCCAGGGATCAAGCCCACGTCTCCTGCACTGCAGGTGGGTCCTTAACCATCTCAGCCACAGGGACCCCGTTTCTTGGATTTCCTTCCCGTTTAGGTCACCACAGAGCAGTGAGCAGAGGTCCCCGAGCTGCGGTGTCTTCTCACTAGTTACGTGTGTTCTGTGACTATCGACAGCGAGTGCTTGTCAGTCTCAGCCTCCCGAGTCCCCCCTTACCCCCTTGGTGTCCGTACGTTTGTTCTCTCCATCTGTGTCTCCATTTCTGCTTTTCAAATAAGATTGTCTGTAGCCTTCTTCTCGATCCCACATGGATGCTTTAATAGATGATGTTTATTTTTCTCTTTCTGACTTACTTCACTCTGTATGTTCCTCTCTAGGTCCATTCACATCTCAAAAGTTAACAATTTGAACATAATCTAATTAGTCCCCCCATTTTCATCGTGACTGTAGGTGTTACGTGACTTCCCTGCCTAAATAAAAGAAAGGGGAGTCTGATGTTTGTGAGGCCGGAGCCTCTGTACACGTGAGGACGTGGGCGTGCCATGTAGGGCCATCAAAGCTCGGGCTCCGCTTCCCACCCTTGGATGTTGTCCATCCAAGCAGTTTGCATCTGGCGCTGATGCCGCGCAAAATGCACGCACAGAAACTTCCAGTCACACTCGGGAAGTTTGGCAGATGGTGTCTCCTTTCGCTGAGTTTTCTTTTTTTTTTTCCCAATTTTCCCCTTTAAACTCCAGCTCCAGGCCCTCGACCCCCCAGCTCGATACCTTTTTTGTTAATAGATCTAATCAGCCGCATGTTGAACAAGAGAAGCCCTTTCTCTGTGCGCTGTTCGGACAAGAGGAGCCGCGCTGTAGATCACCAGCATAAACAACTCTGGCCGATTCAATTACAAGGCTGGACCCTGGCTTTTCTCTGGCTGTGACATCATTTCAATCAAAATGTAGAACAATACAGTCCAGTAGTTGCAAGAGGAAGAGATGGGACACGGGCGGCTTCCCTCGGTCCTTTAATAAAAAGAGGAGAGGAAGGTGGGGCCGGCCTCCTCCGGCAGCCGCGAGGGCGCCCGGCTCCCAAACCCCGTCACCTGCTGCAGCAGCGTTCAAGGCCCTGAACGCAGGAAAGTGCCCGCTGCTTCATCACTGGGGCTGTGACGGAGGGGGCAGCCTGCTGCTCTGCTCTTTTCCTTTGTTTCTTTCTTTCTTTCTTTTTTTTTTGCTTTGTTCGTTTAATTAACAGAAGCGTGAAATCTCCCGACTGGCAGCTTTCTCCTTGAAGCTTCTCTTGCTTTTCCCCCCTCAGCACTGGAAGTTTATTCATTCCCTTTGTCTCCTTTGAATTCTTTTTTTTAATAGGTGATGTTTTCCAAGACCCGCAAATCCTGCTGAGAAGAAAAACAGGATTCCAGGTCAAACACAGTGTCTCTAAACTGCTTGGGTTGCGAAAACCACGGGCAGGGCGTTCCTCCTGAGGGCACTGCTTGTGGGAAAGGTCCCCTTTTGATCCTGAGACTTTTACAGGGAGGAGGGGCAGCGAGTGTCGCCCGCTTTGTGTCAGGGTGATACAAACGAGCAATAATAACCAGTTCTCTCTATTGGGTCTGAAAGCCAGGAGAGAGGAAAGGAGACGGTGATTTAGCAGGAGGGGACGGAGCGCGTCAGGAGGCTGGGTCCTGGGCCCCGCCCCATCTGGACCCTGATCGTGACCCAGAATAGTCTGATCAGTGACCAGTAGTTCACCGTTTTTTCCTTTAACTGTATCCGGTTTATAAGAATCAATCATTTTACTGAAGGAAAAAAATGTTTTCCATCAATATTTTTCATCATGCTGTACACGTGCAGCTCCACCAAAGAACCTGCCTTGAATGAGCTGAGAGCGGGGTCATTTGACGACACGGCCCCTGGTGTGAACAGGCCCCCTCCCCCCAGGAGTATCTGGGGCTCCAGCTCTGGCGTGATTGGATCTGGTTCTCCCTGGAGGAAGAAAGATAGGTACAGTTTCCCCGCAGCCTCGTGAAGAGCACAGTGTCGTTGGGAAGGTGGAATCTTTATAATGGAAGTTACATAACAACATGCTCCATTACAGCCAGGAACGAAACAAGAACTCAGGAGCTGGGTGGCTTGCATAAGAGGGAGCTAAATGGGGCTTTCAGGTGCGCGAGCCGAGGGGCCAGGGCCGCAGGCTCACCCCAAGCCTTGCCCGGGAGCACGACCTCTGACCTCCCGTCCAAGCCCAGCCACATCAAAGAACCGAGGCTCCGGAGGAGCTGGTGGCCTCTGTGCCTGGCCCTCGTGCTGCCTGTGTGGAGGGGGTGCCCCCTGGCCCCCGGGCCTTCCAGGGACCTCCCAGGAGAGTCCTGTGCACCCAGCCTGGACTCGGGACAGCCAGTGTGGAGAGCAAGGGTGCCCACCTAGAACCCCTGCCCCTCCATTCCGGGGCTCTGAACAGGAAGGAGGATAAATCGTATTCCAGTGGAGGGCCTGGCCACAGGCTTCCAAACGTGTTTGGACCTGGTGGTGGGCCTTTAACCTAGCTTCCTCTGTGAGCCCTGAAAACACCAGGAGGTCTGTGAGGGTGCAGAGATGTGATGAAATTGTATCTCAGGGTCACGGCTCCATGGCAGGGCCTCACATGTCAGCAAAACCCATGGGGGAGCCACGGGGTG
>SJYC01076813.1:0-32120 GCA_006408675.1 Madoqua kirkii
CCCTTCTCCTCCTGCCCTCAGTCTTTCCCAGCATCAGGGTCTTTTCCAGTGAGTCAGCTCTTTGCAGAGTCTTCTCCAGCACCACAGTTCAAAAGCATCGATTCTTCGGTGCTCAGCCTTCTTCATAGTCCAACTCTCACATCCATACATGACCACAGGAAAAACCATAGCCTTGACTAGATGGACTTTTGTTGGAAAAGTAATGTCTCTGCTTTTGAATATGCTATCTAGGTTGGTCATAACTTTTCTTCCAAGGAGTAAGCGTCTTTTAATTTCATGGCTGCAGTCACCATCTGCAGTGATTTTGGAGCCCCAAAAAAAGTCTGACACTGTTTCCACTGCTTCCACATCTATTTGCCGTGAAGTGATGGGACCCGATGCCACGATCTTAGTCCCCACATAAAACACTCAGGTTGCAATGTTTCTGAACACAGCACCTGCAGCCTGGTGACATACCACCCAGTTTGCAGGACAGACTGGACCGTGAAAGGCTGGGCACCGTTCAGGCGACAGTGCAGCTGGAGAAAGTGGACGGAATGAAACAGAAGGACAAGAAGAGCGGACGCTTGCTGTGCGCTGAGTGCCCCCGGCGGAGACGGCCAGTGAGCGTGGCTGGCACCTTCCTGAGTGTGGTTTCCCAGGACCCTCTTGGCAGCCCAGTGGGGAGCCAGCACCGCGGGAGGAAGTACCCACCCGGCCCCCGGACCTCGGGGTGCCGGGGTCCGTCTGGTAGGTCCCGACCCGTCTGCATGGGTGGGCACAGGGGACGGAGGACTCGGCACGACCCGGACCACGACGTGGCACTCCAGACCCACAGACAGATAAGTGGTTTATGACCCGTCTGCAAGGGAGAGAAAAAGGACGAAGTGTTCCTCAGAAATTTCTCCGGTCTTAGACTCACTCATGATCCAGTGTGACCCCGAGCTCCCGGCCCCCGCCTGCGGAGGACACCTAAGCTCCTTCTCCTTCTCTCTGAAGGCTCACTGGGGCTCGAGGGCCGGGGGGCCTGCGGAGGACACCTAAGCTCCTTCTCCTTCTCTCTGAAGGTTCATCTCTCAGATCCGTCTTTCTCGGCTCACAGGAGGTGCAGGGCAGGTGGGGCTGGCCTGGCAGATGGACAGACAGTTGAAGCAGCTAAAGGCCACACAGTGTGTGCTGTGCGGGGGTCACGTGGCACGTGGTGGGCTGGCGTGTCGTGGTCCTGGGACGTAGGGGGTCCCAGGACGCACGGTGGCTGCCTGCCGTATAGACGTCACACCTCACGGTGCTGGGGTCACAGGATGCACCAGAGCGTGCGGCACGCCTGTTGGTCACGTGACAAACCATGTGCAGCTTAAACACCACAGACCACACATCAGAGGCGCCTGTCCTTCAAAGAGCGTCTCTCCTGCAGACAGGACCTTCCCCTGACACGGGCCTGGCTTTGTACCCCTTTCCCCGGGGTTCTCACGTAGCTCGGTTAGTAAAGCGTCTGCCTGCAATGCGGGAGACCTGGGTTAGATTTCTGGGCTGGGAAGATCCCCTGGAGAAGGAAATGGCACCCCACTCCAGTATTCTTGCCTGGAGAATCCCAGGGACAGAGGAGCCTGGCGGGCTGCAGTCCACGGGGCCGAAAGAGTCAGACACTTCTTAGCGACTAAGCCACCACTTGTGTTTCACGGCAGAGACACCTTCCCCCTTCGGATTCGTCCACCCCTCCTCCGGGGCTTCCGTCCCAGCAGAACCCCCACGGCCCCTCTGTCTCTCTTAAGCCTAGGAACCTCCTGTGTGTCAGGAGGAGACAGGCGGCGGGCGTGGCGCCGGGGGCAGGGCTGCTCCCCCCTCGCTCTCTTCTCCCGACACTGCTCGTGTTGACATCTTCGTGATTTTGGAGGCTCCCTTCCTTGCATGTGATGGTTTCAGCCCCTTTCAAGAAACTTGGTATATATACACAATGGGATATTACTCAGCTATTAAAAAGAATGCATTTGAATCAGTCCTAATGAAGTGGATGAAACTGGAGCCTATTATACAGAGTGAAGTAAGTCAGAAAGAAAAACACCAATATAGTAGATTAACACATATATATGGAATTTAGAAAGGTGGTAACAATGACCCTGTATGTGAGACAGTGAAAGAGACACGGATGTAAAGAGCAGCTTTTTGGACTCTGTGGGAGAAGGCGAGGGTGGGATGGCTTGAGAGAATAGCACTGAAGCGTGCATATCACCGTATGTGAAACAGGTCGCCAGTCCGGGTTTGATGCATGAGACGGAGCGCCCAGGGCCGGTGCACTGGGACGGCCCTGAGGGGTGGGATGGCGAGGGAGGTGGGAGGGGAGGTCAGGATGGGGGACGCGTGCACACCCGTGGCTGCTTCATGGGAAGGCGAGGCAAACGCCACCAGAGTATTGTGAAGTAACTAGCCTCCAATTAACATTTTAAAAAATGGCGGAAAAAAAAGGGAGAAACTCCATCCCCTTTATATGCAGAGGATCCCCGCCTGCCTCCGCAGCATGGACGACCCCCCAGACCGGTTGCCCACCTGCCAGCCGGCTCCGCCTCCATGCGTGGTGGGCACCGCCGCCCCGGTGCTGACCTCAGGGCCCGCCTTCCTCCGCGCCGCCCCTCCCAGCACACGCAGAGCTCTCCTCTCTTTGTCTGCTTCCCGACCCTGGAGTTAGACGTGGCTTCTCTCGTCTCCAGAGCAGACAGCCACCTGCACAGCAAGCCCGGAGGGCCCACCTTTCCTCCCACCCCCTGGGGAGCAGCAGAGGGTGACAGCTGGTCCTCTGGGTGACCCCGCCGATCCAGAAAGGGCCTGGCCCCGCTGAGGGTGAGAGCCTGTCCTGCCTCGGCGCCTCTGGAGGCACACCGCGGCTCCTCCTGCCGCAGCTCCTCCTGCCGCGCTGGCCTCACTCAGCTTTGCTCCCCTTCTTGGCCTCTGCTCTGGCCACACTGCGCCCTCGGAGAGCGTGGACAGTGCCCAGCAGCCTCTCACACCCGGCCCTTCCTCTCTCCTCCAAGAAGGGGTCTCTTCCCTTTCCTTTTCCGGCTCCCTCAGCTCCCGCGTGTCTGCTGAAGTGTCACCTCCTCAGAGGCCCTCCATGACTACACTATGCATGACCACACCACCCCACGGCTCCACCCCACGGCTCCTCCACCCTGAGGCTCCTTCACCCTGAGGCTCCTCCATCTCATGGCTCCTCCATCCCGAGGCTCCTCCACCCCAAGGCTCCTCCAGTCCTTGGCTCCTCCATCCCGAGGTTCCTTCATTTTGAGGCTCCTCCAATCCATGGATCCTCTGTCTCATGGCTCCTCCATCCCGAGGCTCCTCCATCTCATGGCTCTCCCATCCTGAGGCTCCTCCATCTCATGGCTCCTCCAATCCATGGCTCCTCCATCTCATGGCTCCTCCATCCTGAGGCTCCTCACCCCGAGGCTCCTCCAATCCATGGCTCCTCCATCTCATGGCTCCTCCATCTCGAGGCTCCTCCATCTCACGGCTCCTCCATCCCGAGGCTCCTCCCTGCCCCATGCCCCCTCTCCCGGCCTGGGCCTTCTCCTTGGCCCTTGTCACCACGTCACACAGTGTCCAGATTCCTTCCTCTGATTCTCACTGCCCCATCCCCATCGTCCTCTGACCCGTGCCCAGCGACTCGGACCCGTTTCCCATGCTGGTCTCTGTCCTCTAGAAGGGCAGTCTCTTCTGTGTGAGGCCTTCTGGGTGGGCTCCTAGAAAACACTCAGACCTCCGTTTCAATGCCCACGCTGACAGGTGTCTCGGGAGGCGCCCGGCGACCTTGGAGCGAGCTGGTTGTGTGAGCTGCTCGGCTCCACAGAGAAGCCGAGGGCCCGCCTGTCCACCTGCCTGTGTGTGGGGACGCGGTTGCTGGAGCGTGTCCAGCTCACACTTCCATCAGGGCGTCCTCTTGGGGCCTCGCCTGCCGAGGGGACCCGGTGTCAGGGGCCATTTTATCCAGTTTCTCCTCTGTTGTTGGCAGGAGCCAAACGGGTGCAAAGCGTAAGCCTTGCGTGGCCGCACGTCCCCCAGGGCCGTCAGGCTGCTCTCTGGGACCTGGTGGGCAGAGTCGCTCACCGTGCCCGACCCTGTGTGACCCCGTGGACGGTAGCCCGCCAGGCTCCTCTGTCCACGGGATTCTGCAGGCAAGCATACTGGGGTGGGGTCCCCTGCCCCTCCAGCCAGGGCGGCGCTGCCCAAGGGAGGTGGACGGGCCTCTGTCCCGGGCCCTGGAGCCCCCAGGGCAGCGCCCGCGCCTGGCTCCGCCCTGCTGCGCTGCCACTGACGTTACTCCTGGACTTCCGGGGCCCTGGTTTCGGGGGCGCCTCCTCTCAGCCATCCTTGGGGTGCTAGGGAGCTTGGCCCAGCGGTCTTTGAGCAGCTGGCCTGCGGCGAGCCGGGCGCAGGGTTGGGGCAAGAGGCCCGCAGGGCGGCTGCAGGGCCAGCCAGACCCGCGGTGAGGGCGGCAGGCGGGGCTCTCGAGTGGGGACGCAGGGCCTGGGGAAGCACACCTCCCGCCCCTGCAGCTGCGGCCGGCGGCTCGGGCGGTGGTGCTGCAAGCGGGGACCACGGGCTCCTCCCCGCCGGCTGGGGGCCTGCTCTCCTGACCTGGGAAAGGCCGGCTCCTCTCAGGGCTTCTGGGCCCGAGTGGGAAGGAAGCCCTACCTGCATGTGTCCCCGCCGTGGGATGGGGTCGTCTCAGACCAGGGCGACTGCTCCCCAGCCCTCAGAGGTGCGCTGACAGGCGCCCCGCAGGGAGCGGATGGTGAGCACGGGTCACCCTCTCCCTCGGAAGACTGGACGGCACACACCTGTCTGTCTGCTCAGACACGGCTGCAGGCGGGCTCGTCCGAGGTGGGGGCTGCACAGAACAGGCCCAACCGCCTCTGTGGTGAGGGTCAGGCCAGCAGCCTTGGGGACCACGAGAGGGAGGGACTCCCTGGCCTGGAGTCCGGGTCAAGGCGCCTTCCTCCTCGGGAGGTCCCTGGGGCAGAGCCCCCCCTGTGCTGCCTTTGTGCGGGGACTGCCCTGAGGTGGCCTCACCTACCCAGACCCCGGCGGTGGGGCTCCTCGTCCCCAGCTGCCTCCCTAGGGGAGTCAGGAAGACACCTGCCTCCCTCCGCAGATGGAGAGGATTCTGTGGGCCCGTGTTGGGGTTCAGATGTAATGTTCAGAAGAAGCAGGAGGAGACTTTGACCCTGGAAGCTGTGAGCCATCCACACGGAGCCCCCCAGTGTTGAGGATGGCCAGGGGCCCGGGCTGGTACCCAGGGAGCCGAGATCTTCTCAGTTCAGACACAAGGGCGGCGCTGCCCCTCTCAATGAGATGATATTTAATCAACCGAAATCTCTGCGGGCGTTTTGTTGATCTTGGATGATTTTCGTGAAGATATTTTTAACGTTTTGTGGAAATGATGAAGAATTATTGTCCAGGATTGCTTTCATCTCCCATTTCATGGGGATCAAAGCTGATGAAACGCTTGCTGCCTTCCGAGGCTGTGGGACATGCGAAGCAAGCTAAGTGCCCGTGGACCCCTGCCCTCCGCTCGGCTTTGGACACACACTCCTTAAAGTGAACGTCATCCCCAAGATGCCTACTTGTTCACACACAGGTTAACTGACGCCCACAGGTTGGCGGCACCCAGGCTGGAGGCTGCTGGCCGGCTCTGCCCCACCCATAAGGAGCCTGGGCAGCCCTGACCCGCACGCTGGGCCCGCGTCCGTCCACTCTGTGTGGGGCCTTGGCTTCCCTGCTCTGGCCCAGAGCCGGCGCTGCGCGGGGATGCTCCCGTCCCTCTGGCTTCCCTCGTGGTCCTGCCCAGAGGGCGCAGCCCTGGAGCAGACTCTGAGCTCTCGGTCTGGGCAACAGTGAGGATCAGAGTCTGTTTCCAGGGGCTCCTTTAATTAACAAAGTCAGAAATCTGGGAAAGAACGTCGGCACCTCACGAAGGCCTCTGCGTTAGAAATTGGTGCTCAGCGTTGATGAATCACAGAGAAGACACGGATGCTTTGGGAGCTGGGTGGCCAGGAATGGTGCCCCCCTCCCAGAAGTGTCTGCAACAGGTGAGCCGTGGCTTTCAGGGGGCCTCGTGGGGGCCAAGCACTTGGTGAGGGTGACCCGCACCCAAGCCCCCAGGCCCTGCCTCCACACAGCCTTCCTGGGCGCTTTGGCATGTGGGGGAACCGTGTGCAGAGGGCAGGACCCTGCGGAGGGTGGCCCCTCCCTGAGTGTCCATGTTAAAGGCCGTGAGAGCTTCTGAGCCTTGAATAACTGTTTGGTCTTAGCGACTCACGTCTTATCCAATTCTCATGTCTGAAGCCTCAGATTGAATCGTCACTAGTGTTTCCTGTGGTCTGAATGTCTGTGTCCCCCTAGGTTCACAGGTTGGAACCCTAACCCCCAGGTGATGATGGCGCTTGGACGTGAGGCCTTCTGGGGTGTTGGGGTGTGAGGAGAGCCGCCATGGAGGGATTAGCGCCCTTTATTATAAAATGCCCTCCGGAGCTTTGTGGCTTCTCCCAGCCTGCAGCACATGGTGAGCAGCTCAGAATGGCCCGGGCCCTCACCCGAGCTCCTGGCTCCTGGACTGGGGCCATCCGGCCTCCAGAGATGCAGGAAATGCATTTCTGTTGCTTCTAACACACACACGTGCTGTCTGTGGTGTTGTATTAGTAGCCTGGATGGGCCAAGTCTCCCCGTCAAAATCAGAGGGAAGATAAACTTCCTGTTCGGAACTGGGATCCTAGAGACGGAGCTGGCCAGACCCAGCCCTCAGCTTCGTCCCACACACGCTGCCCGGGAGCCGACAGAGTCCGAGATGTGCCTGGGCTGTGGAATCGAGACCGCTCGCACACCGACGCACATCCTAACTCCCGGGCAGACAGGATGCCCCCTCTGCCTGGATGCGGAGCGTTGAATTCACATTTCCAGGGTTTGGAAACTCAGAGACACATGTCTGGAAGCAGACACGTGGTTCTCCTGAGCCCTCTTGAACAGGGTGAGTCTTCCTTTGCCCCAGGGACCATGTCCTGTCGAGGGTGCCCGTCTCCGTGTAGGACACGTGCCCTTTTCGGTGGGGCGGATGCTGGGCGCACCCCTGGTGGGTGCAGAGAGGGGCCCGGAATGCTTCCTCCCCCCCTCCCCTCCCCCCTCCCCTTTATTTCCCAAACAAGCTAAGAGTTTTTATAATTCATCACCTGGCTGACAGATGAGTTCTGCTGGAGAATATTAGAAAATGTCTCAAATCTCATATATATGCTAATGGTATGCCGAGGCTGGTCGGCGGTGTGCGGGGTTTTAATCTGTCTTGGGCGGCGTGGGGAGCGGAGGAGACGCGCCGACACCCGACAATTTATGATCAAACGGCTGAGTCGTGAAGGAGGAAGGACGTGCAGGAAGGGAGAGTCATTTTCTGATTTAACAGCGTTGTTACTACAAATAAAGAAATCTTGATTTTGACTGCACTCGACGTTAAATGAGCTTCCTGTGCCCGCCGCTGGATTTTTCATTTGCGGATTCGTAGAGAGCGGCGTGCTTAGATACAAGTGACAGATAAGGGGGCGGTTGCATATGGAAATCAATCGTGTATAATAAAGCCATCTCTGTTTATTAAATAAACACATGTAGATTACTGCGGGGGAGGACGAAGCCATAACTCCTCGCGATGTTCCTCTTTTTTTGCAAGTCACAAAGAATCTTATTTAACAGCCACGCCTGCTGGATGCGGGCCCTTCTGTTTACCACCTTCCCGCCAGCTGGGCGTCCAGCACCGCTGAGTTATGGAAGCACTTGGCTGTGGCCCGGGCCCCCACTTCTGGGCAGGATTTCAGTCCGCCCTCATGAACACCACAGCCATTTTGGAGGACGCCCGTTAGGTTGAGTCTTGCTAGTATTTCTGTTATAGAAACGGTAGAGGAGCCGGAAGAGAAACCCAGGGTTGCTGTTCTGAGAAGTGAGGGGCGCCTGACAGGGCAGGTCGAGGCGTGTCAGCTTCTAGAAAAGCAAGAGATAGAACCGCTGTGTCTGATCAGGCCTGGGCTCCCCAGGCTGGACTGCCCCCACTCCCAGGGCTGGCCAGAGTGTGTTCCCAGAACTAACCAGGACTAGGGGTGTGGGCACCCCCAAGGCCAGAGAGGTGGGCTTGAGCCTCAGGGTGTGCAGCGCGCCTTCTGTGTCTTTGGGGAAGGGCACCCTGCGGGCTGGAGTCTGGGAACAAGACCCTGGGAGGCGGGCGGGGGCTGGTGAGCTGCAGGAAGCAAGGTGTGGCTCCGCCCAGCACCCTGGCAGCTCCCCCCGACACAGGGTTCCCTGCCGGCCACACAGAGGACGCCTCTCCTGCTCGATGGTGGAGGGCGGTGGGAGGGCTCCAGCTTCAGGAATCAGGAGAAGCAGGTTTTCTGAAGACAGCAAGGCCTCCGCCTGGAGACGGAGGAGGAGAGCCCAGCTCCTCTGTCTGCCAGGAGACCTCGCGGCGGGAGGAGAGTCCTGTGTCCCTGTATTCCTGGGTCTTCTCAGAGACATTGTCGAGAAGTTTCAGACTTTTTGGAAGTTAGGATATAAGTAGTCAGTGCCGAAATGAGGCACAACAGCACTGAGTCCTTCCGTTTTACTGACGTTTCAGTACAAGCCCAGCCTCCTGAACGCTGCTTTTATTTCGCTTTGCCTCATCATCAGCTTGATGGAGAAGGCCCTGGCAAGGGCGCACTCCAGTGTCCTTGCCTGGAAAAGCCTATGAACGGGGAGCCTGGTGGGCCACAGCCCGCGGGGTCACACAGGGGCCCAGCGTCGGGCATGACTGAGCCTGCACACTCACTCTCAGCTTGCAGTGATTCACTCTGCGATCTGTCGCCCGTCAATCATCTGTTTTGCTTAGCTCATTTCATGCTTCTTTTCGTCTTGAACACGTAACTTTCCCTCGATGCCGTTTGACGAGGCAGGTGTCAGTCAGACACTGATGGCCATGGGCTCCCTTCCGTCATCGCAGTTCTCATCCTGGGTCAGATTCGCCTGATGCAGCTGTTCTTACCTGGCTGTGACCTTGCCCGCTGCTCACTGCACCCCCGCCACCAGGGGACATGTAGCGATATCTGGAGACATTTGTGACGATCAGAACTGGGATGGGCAGGGCAGGGGTGTACTGGCATCTAGTGGTCGAGGCCAGGGAGCTGCTAAACACCAGGGCACGCACAGCCCCGCCACGGAGGTGCCGGCCCCCAGGGGCAGTGGCATTGATGCCGAGGAGCCCTGGCCGAAGCCCCAGTCGGGAGAGAGACTGCGGGGTGTGGGCGGTGGGGGGCCTGGGGCCCAGAGCCTGAGTCTGGCCTGGACACCGCGGCCCCTCTCGCCGTGTGAGGCTGGAGCGTGATTTCAAGTCACTTCCCAGCTTGGCGTGTCCGTGAGCAGACGGCCAGGACACCCTCTGTCTTATTCCCCTTCAAGGTAACGTGTGTCTCCGGATGGTTCTGGAGTCTGAAATGGGAGTTTGGAAGCGAGGCACAGTCCATGTGGGCTAGGGGGGTAGATGCAGGTTGGTCAGGCTGGCCGGTGCCTACGCGGGCACTGAGGGCTGAGTCCGTTTATTTGGGTCCGTCTGGAGCAATGGCCTGGAAGCTTTGGGAGCCCCAGTCTGGCCTGTGACGGAGCATTTCCCAAAGATGCCATTTCTGTTTACGTTGCGTGACTTTTCTGTGTGGAGCCTGATTCCACATCTCTTTTGCAAGCTGTTGATTCCAGGAAACGCCGTCCTTACTACGCTGCTCTAACGAGGCGCTGGAGGCAGCCACGGTGTCAGCCCCAATTTTTGAAGAAAGGCGAAGTTGCCGCTTTAATCTACCACAAAGCAAGAGCAGGGCGGCGTGTTCAAGCAGGTGCCCAGAGCACGTCTGATTCGTGTGTGGGGCTCTGAGTGGGTGACACTCTGTTTCTGAGCCACAGCTGAGAGCCTAACAGGTATTTTCTGTTTGCTATTTGGGGCTCCGAGGACTTGGTTTCTCCTCCAAATATTCTTGCCTGGCAGTGGCAGGCGGCAGGGGTCGGGAAGGACTGGGCAAGGAGGGGTCCAGGCGGTGGGAATTCCAAGGCAGCCCATGCTCCGCGCAGACCCTCCAGCCTCTGTTTGAAATCCCCACTGGAAGCCTTCACGGCCCCAGACTGTGGGTCGGTCCTGAAGTCTGCTCACCCTGTGGCTGGATTCTTTCTCACGGTCTCCTTAGTTCAACTGGCCCCACAGAGGCAGCCGCCAGGAGTCCACTCTGTGGGTGGCCAAGCTCCCTGGGGACATCTCTCAGCTCTGGGATGGTAACTTCAGAAGGAGATGCGGACCTGTGACTGTTCAGACAGTCCTCTGATAAACCCAGAACCCAGCGAGCCCTTCTGTAGCCCCCTCCACTCGAGGTCTGACTTGGTTCAGAGCAAGGACCCTGCAGGAGAAGGCAGAGGTGGCTCCCAGGACCCGGGACCCGCGTGGCAGCCCCTGCTCCTGGCCCAGGCAGTTCAGCTCCTTCTTCTCCATCCCTCAGGCTCTCCCAGGAGCAGAGAGTCACACCCGCCGTTCTGGGTTCATCTGCAAACGTCCCTTCCCCGCAAGTCTGTCTCCTCCTGAGACTCCGTCCACGGCTGGAGAGAGACCTCAGGCTGGGGGCTTCCAGGGCGCTGGGGGCTGACTGTGGATCAGACACACAAAAGCCCTTAAACCAACTGCTCGCTGCACGTGGGAGCAAGCCGTGGGGCCGTCACCCCCAGTCTTCCTTCTCTTCGTCCTCCTGGCTCGTGGCTTTAGCAGCACACCATTATTTTTCTTGGCTTGTCTTAAACATTTCTTGACTATTTAAATATTAGAGAAAAGCCTAAGGATGTAAATATGAACACGTGAACATTTCCATCAGGGTGACTGCGAATACGTCTTTTTTCTATTTTGTTCTCCATAAAAAAAAAAACAAACAACAAGGAACACAAAAGTCAGAGCAGATGAGGTTAACGTTTTTTCTATCACACTTATTCAACATTATGCTAATGGTGTTTCCCTGTTTCATAGTTTTGCTTGAAAGTATGGTCTGAAAAGGACCGTGTGTCACTTAGTTCTCTGAATGTTCCAGAATTTATTCAGCCGCCTAGACGCTTTCAGATGTAGTTTCCTATCACCTTTACTGAGATTTCTTATCACCTTACTGGTGAGATTCCGGGGTGACCACTCGTGCGCCCATCAGCCGGCTGTCTCGCCCGGGTCCCCGGGGGCCTGAGATGCTGGACTCGGAGAGGACGGTCCCAGGGCCCCGGCGGAGCTGGCCCCCGTGAACCCTTTGCAAGGACCACGGTAACGACGATGAGAGTGGTGCTTAGCAGTGTTTGGGTCCTCAGGGCGCCAGGCAGTTTTCTAAGTCCTTTCTATGTAGCAGCTAATTTAACTTTCACGAGAGTCCAGGGAGGCAGGTGCCGGGCACACCGATATCCGGGTCCTTACGGGTGTGGACCCTGGCCCTGGAGGACGTGGAAGGAAGCCCGCCCGCCTGCTGCCCGGGGCCCGGAGGCCCCTCCAGCTCTTCCTGCCCTCATGGCCCTGAGCGCTCTCCTGCTGGCCTGTCACACTTAGAATTGCATCTTGAGTCTATCAATTTCCCTCTCAGTACAAAATGGGGCAGAAGTGAGGCTGCTTCTTGAATTAATTTTTACTGAAGTGTACACTTGATTTCAGAGAAGGCAGTGGCACCTCACTCCAGTGTTCTTGCCTGGAGAATCCTAGGAACGGGAGAGCCTGGTGGGCTGCCGTCTGTGGGGTCACACAGAGTCGGACACGACTGAAGTGACTTGGCAGCACATTCGATCTATGTTGCATTAGCTTCTGCTGAGCAGCAAAGGCGTTCAGTTATGCTATCCATACACACGCGTGCTGTTCGTATACATCCCCCCTCTCTTAGGATCTGCCCCGTACAGGCCATGACTGAGAGGTCTGTTTCTGCTTTGCCACCTCCATGTGAGCCTTCCGGAACGCAGTGGGTGTCCCGGAGGGAGACGTGTGGTGTAGCCTCTTCAGGTCCAGCCTTTGGCCCAAGGATGAATCTCAGTCCTTTCCGAGCTCCTCCCTGGCTGCGTCCTGTGCCGCCAGCGCACCCGTCCGGAGGCGCTCATGGGCCTCTTCCGCCAGACGCACTCGGCGCCCCGCAGCCCGGCGCACCGGTGCGCCTCCCAGGTGCTGGAGCGTCACCGGGCACAGAAGCATCGCTCCCAGGCGCTCCCTGCCTGGGCTGGGATCTCGTTCAGCCACACAGACGATATTCTTCTGTTAGCAGAGGGACTCCTAGGAACGGCCCAGAAGAGGATGCGTCCCGGGCACGGAAGCGATGAAGAGACGCCACCGGCGGGCTGCAGGAGGACTCGCCGCTCCTCCCGACCCCAAGCTGGTGGGACTGTGACTGGGGGGCCAGCCCCTCCTCCTTACTCCAGCGGCCCCTGGACAGAGGGGATGAGCTCGGGCCACCTTACGAGAGGCAGCCAGTGGGTGTGCACGTGCTTTTGGCTCGGCTGACGGTCGTGGCGTGTGTGCAGGCCAGCAGGCTCGTCTGAGCAGCTCGTTTCGTTCCCAGGCCCCCGGGGAGCCTGCGATGCTCTGACCCCACAGGTGTGAGCCCACCCAGGCCACCTGCCCTCCTGTCTCCCTCCAGAGGCACGTCCTCCTTTGCACGTCCCAGAAAGAATCTGCTCACCTGAATCGTGAGTGAGCAGTGATGCTCTTCCTCCGTAGGGGAGCCTCGGGAGGGTTTCAAGCTCATACTACATCAGCCAGGCCACTGGACACACCGTTTCTCTGAAATGTACCTGCTTGGAGTTTTCTTCTTCTCTCCTCCCCTGACCTGGTGGACAGCAGTGTGCAACCCACGTCCTTCAAGTCTCTGCTCCTTCCTTATGCAGAGAAGTTTATGGGGTCCTAGCTTGCTTTTACACAGCAGGCATTCAGCAAAAACAAATGCACTAATGAAATCAGACAAAGCAGAAACCATCTGCTCAGACAGCTACCTAGAAGGTGGTGGGCAGAGATGACATGTTGGTTCTCTCTCCATATAAGGCATTTTTGAGGAATTCGTGTGTTTGGTGACGGAGGCTGGCAGGTCCAAAGACTGCAGGGCAGGCCAGCAGGCTGACTCGGGGCGGGAGTGTGATTGAGTCTACAGGCCAGCTGCCGGCAGAACTCCCTATTTTCTGGGAGATCAGCCTTTGTTCTATCCAGGCCTTCAACTCACTGGGTGTGGCCCACCCACATGAGGGAGGGTAACCTGCTTTACTCAGAATTCTTCAATTTAAAGGTTGATCTCACTCAAAAAGCATCTCCATAGAAATATCCAGAAGCTTCAGTTCAGTTGCTCAGTTGTGTCCGACTCTTTGCAACTGCAGCACGCCAGGCCTCCCTGTCCATCACCAACTCCCGGAGCCTGCTCAAACTCACGTCCATTGAGTTGGTGATGCCATCCAGCCATCTCATTCTCTGTCGTCCACTTCTCCTCCTGTCTTCCATCTTTCCCAGCCTCAGGGTCTTTTCCAATGAGTCAGTTCTTTGCATCAGGGGGCCGAAGTATTGGAGTTTCAGCTTCTGCATCAGTCCTTCCAATAAATACTCAAGGCTGATTTCCTTTAGGATGGACTGGTTTGATCCTGCAGTGCAAGGGACTCTCAAGAGTCTTCTCCAACACCAGAGTTCAAAAGCAACAATTTTTCAGTGCTCAGCTTTCTTTATGGTGCAACTTTCACGTCCACACATGACTGTTGGAAAAACCATAGCTTTGACTAGACTGATCTTTGTCAGTAACGTCTCTGCTTTTTAATATGCTGTCTAGGTTGGTCATAGCTTTTCTTCCAAGGACCAAATGTCTTTTAATTTCATGGCTGTAGCCACCATCTGCAGTGATTTTGGAGCCTAAGAAAATAAAGTCTGTCCCTGTTTCCACTGTTTCCCCATCTATCTGACATGAAATGATGGGACCAGATGCCATGATCTTCATTTTCTGAATGTTGAGCTTTATTTTCACTCTCCTCTTTCACTTTCATCAAGAGGCCCTTTAGCTCCTCTTCACTTTCTGCCATTAGAATGGTGTCATCTGCGTATCTGAGGTGATTAATATTTCTCCCGGCAATCTTGATTTCAACTTGTGCTTCTTCCAGCCCAGTATTTCACATGATATACTCAGCAAGTAAGTTAAACAAGCAGGGTGACAATATACAGCCTTGACGTACTCCTTTTCCTATTTGGAACCAGTCTGTTGTTCCATGTCCAGTTCTAACTGTTGCTTCTTGACGTGCATACAGATTTCTCAGGAGGCAGGTCAGGTGGTCTGGAATCCCATCTTTTGAAGAATTTTCCACAGTTTATTGTGATCCACACAGTCAAAGGCTCTGGTGTGGTCAATAAGGCAGGAGTAGATGTGTTTCTGGAACTCTCTTGCCTTTTCCATGATCCAGCGGATGTTGGTAGTTTGATCTTTGGTTCCTCTGCCTTTTCTAAATCCAGCTTGAACATGTGGAAATTCTTGGTTCACATACTGTTGAAGCCTGTCTCGGAGAATTTTGAGCATTACTTTACTAGCATGTGAGATGAGTACAATTGTGCAATAGTTTGAGCATTTTTTGGCATTGCCTTTCTTTGTGGTTGGAATGAAAACTGACCTTTTCCAGTCCTGTGGCCACTGCTGAGTTTTCCAAATTTCTTGGCATATTGAGTGCAGCACTTTCACAGCATCATCTTTCAGGATTTGAAATAGCTCAGCTGGAATTCCATCACCTCCACTAGCTTTGTTTGTAGTGATGCTTCCTAAGGCCTACTTGACCTTGCATTCCAGGATGTCTGGCTCTAGGTGAGTGATCATGCCACTGTGATTATATGGGTCATTAAGGTCTTTTTTGTATAGTTCTTCCGTGTATTCTTGCCACCTCTTCTTAATATCTTCTGCTTCTGTTAGATCCATACCATTTCTGTCCTTTATCGAGCCCATCTTTGCGTGAAATATTCCCTTGGTATCTTTAATTTTTTTAAAGAGCTCTCTAGTCTTTCCCATTCTGTTGGTTTCCTCTATTTCTTTGCATTGATCCATAAACACACTTTACCCAGTATCTGGGCACCAAGGGCCAGCCAAGGGGCACCCGAAAGGAACCACTGTGGGGAGGCTGGCAGACTCGCCTAGGCTGAGTCCCGAGCTGGTGCAGACGCGCGCTCCTCTGCTGAGGTGGGGCGGGGGCGGTGCTCCCCTGGCAGCCCACACTCCTCTCGCCCTCGTCAGCAGCCCTCCCGCCAGTGTCTCAAAGGTGAACCTTACGCCTGGGGAAGGAGACTGAGGCGTCGCTGAGCAGGACAGTGAGGGGGTCACCCTTCCTGAGCCCTTGGACGACGCTGGATCTTAAAAAACAGTCTGCGGTTTCAGTTAGAACTTCAACTCTGTTGCTTTTTCCAGAGACTTCTCCTTCTGTAGCATTTCTTTTTTTAAGATTTGACTTTAACTGATTTGAGAGGCGTGTGTGGAGAAAGCGGCCGGGCTTGGCGCACGCCGCAGCGTGGTGCTTGCCCTTCTCCTAACGCACTTGGGAGATCCACGCAGACACGCGCCCCCCGCCAGGCGGGTTCCGGCTCCTGTGGCACCCCCGCCCTCCTCTCCTGGGCTGGCCACGGTGGGTCCAGGTCGCCGGTCCTCACCTGGCCAGTCACAGAAGGCCGGTCGCGGCCCCAGCACCATTAGAGTGGCTGAAATGCCCTGGGTTAAGTGTTATTGATTTCAGAGCAGCAGGCTTATTTCTTGGCAGTGTGATCGAGTTTCAAGCTAGTTCCCACTGAATTAATTTTTGCTGTTTGTGTTTGAAGTTCAGACGGGAATAATTGACCTGCGAAGGACTCCGTGCCTTCCCGCCGTGGGATGAAGCTGCAGGCAGGCGCTTCCCCGCTCTCCAGGGACGGGTTTGGCTCTGAAGTCTTTGGTGGTTTCCAGGAGACCGTTCAGACTCTGCCCACAGCCCGTGGCAGGCCAGGCAGGAGGAGCAGGTGGGCGCAGGGCCTCTGATCTCCAGCTGTTCGCTTGTGGTCCATGAGGCGGCGGCTCTGGGGGACCGTCTGCCCTGCATGGAGGGGGTTTGCTGCCTTTGATTCCTGGCGAGATCCAGGGCCTTCGGGTTTGTGGTGTGAGCTGGAGGGGTGAGGCTGTGACTGAACGAGACAGCAGGCCACTTTTAGGTCTCACAGCCTCCCCGGCCATCCACACCAGACCCCACCTCAAAGGAGCGGGTCTGTGTGGCCCCTCCCTTTCTCGTTGGCTTCACTCTCATTCTTCGCTTCTTTTAGATTGGGTGTTGGTTTCACCTGCACTTGAAGATGTTGGGACCGTCTTTCTGTCCTCACGAGAAGTAGGGGTGACTTCATCAGAACCTGGGGCTCCGCTGGGGGACAGCTTTCTCTGTGCTCAGGGCTGGCCGGGACAGATCATGGTGAGCACCTGCCCGGCGTGACAGCTGGCAGTTTTGTGGCTGCGATTCGACCGACCCCACAGGCCTTTCAGGGAAGGAAACGTGGCAACGGGCAGCGGCGTCTCCGAAAGGCTTGAGAGCTGGCCACCCCGCCTGCTGACAAGGTGCATGCAGAGGCGGTGAGTCAAGCTCCTGCTGTGCTCGGGGTCTGCCTTCCCCCAGGCTCAAGGCACGCCTGGGAGCGGCGTGGGAGGTGTCCCTGAGTGTCCGCTGACTCATCCGCACCCGGCTCCTCTCTGCCTGCAGAGATTCAGAGAGAGGCAGCCCCTTTCCAGCGTGCTGAGCTGCTGGCGTCGACACTCACTGCTTTCGGATTGAGGGTGCAGTGGTCGCTCCTCACGGGAAGGGCCTGGCTGGGGGCTGGGGTGTGGCACTGAAATCTGCTCTCAGATAGTAGGCTCACTCGCATTCTTGGTGCCAAAGTTGGAGAAGCCTTCTGGTCAGTGTCTGTGGGGCAGGGGGTAGAAGGTGGGGAGGACAGCTGGGTGGTCTGACCCCCTGCCTCGTCACCCCAGGTGGGGCTGGGAGGATCTGTCAGCAGGGCTTTGGTGGCTGATGAGAATAAAGCCCGGGCGCCTCAGCGGGAGGGGGGTCCTGAGCAGAGAAGCCTGAGCTAGGGAGACGGTCTGGTCACCACAGGCCTGTGCATCGCGGATAGCCAAGGGGCCCAGGAAGCATCGCGGACAGCTAAGGGGGCTGCACGGGCCCATGAGTCTTGTTTACTTTGGTAAGTGAATGTTCTGGAAATTTAGTTCATTGTGAATATCTAGAACATATGTCCACTTAAAAACTCTAGTGGCAGAGATGGTGAAGAACCTGCCGGTGCTGCAGGAGACCAGGGCTGGGAAGGTCCCCTGGAGGAGAGAACGGCTGCCCACTCCAGCGTGCTTGCGTGAAGAGTCCCGTGGACAGAGGAGCCCGGGGGCTGCAGAGAGTCAGACGGGGCTAGAGACTCACACTTTCACTTTTTAAAAATTGCTCGTTTTTTCTTTTAATTCAATGATAATTTTGCTGAACTTTAGTAGAGTTAACTCTGTCTTCCCTCCAGTGTTTACAAAGTCAGGTGAAGAGATTTCCAGCAAAAAGCTCATTTCTTTGTTTCAAGGAAGAACAGGGTCAGCAAAGGGGGAACAATTCAGTGAGGAGTTAGCCACCTGTTTCCTGAGTGTTCTTACCTGAGATGCTGCCTCACCTGTAGGAGGATGGGGGCTCCTGACGAATACCAATATTCCCCCGTTTCTGGCCGGTGTCTCCCCCAAGCCTCCCTACCCTGCGCCTGCATCTCAGTGGGAACCCCGTGTTCTGCGGCCAGAATGAGCTAGGGTGACATCTAGTGGCGGCATTGCTGAACTGCAGACACCTGTTCCCTGGGCCCCAGAACCTTCCCTGAGAGTCGCGATTCTTGCCTCCACCCATTAAATAGGTGCTGTTCCGGGACAATAACCCAGGAAAGATAGAGCTCACACGGATTCATTACCATCGAGCTCTTCAGCTCTAGAGACTTAGGAGTGTTTCTGATAGAAACATCCAGTCTTATCTACAATCTCAGCTGCAGCATTTCTTCTGGGCAGACTCAGCCTCGCTGTGCGTCCCTCCAGGGACAGGAGCCTCGGCTGGCTGGTTCACTCGCAGTTCACAGAGGACCTAGAGCCCACTCGGCTGGCGCCCGCAGTGAGCAGGTGGGAGGAGGAGGGACAGGTGGCACAGACTTGGGCGATCCTCAGGCGGGAGTCAGCGGCTGCGTCAGACCATGCCTTGTCCCATTCCCCTTGTGGGACCTACAGGTCTCTCTCGCAGCACAACAGGTTTCCGCCCTTCCTTCTGCCTTCTTACCCCTTCTTCCTCCTTCCTGTATCCCTTTCTCCTTTCCCTTTTTCCTCCCTTCCTCAAAACATATTTCTCCACTATACAGTCTTGTTTACTTTGGTAAGTGAATGTTCTGGAAATTTAGTTCATTGTGAATATCTAGAACATATGTCCACTTAAAAACTCTAGTGGCAGAGATGGTGAAGAACCTGCCGGTGCTGCAGGAGACCAGGGCTGGGAAGGTCCCCTGGAGGAGAGAACGGCTGCCCACTCCAGCGTGCTTGCGTGAAGAGTCCCGTGGACAGAGGAGCCCGGGGGCTGCAGAGAGTCAGACGGGGCTGAGAGACTCACACTTTCACTTTTTAAAAATTGCTCGTTTTTTCTTTTAATTCAATGATAATTTTGCTGAACTTTAGTAGAGTTAACTCTGTCTTCCCTCCAGTGTTTACAAAGTCAGGTGAAGAGATTTCCAGCAAAAAGCTCATTTCTTTGTTTCAAGGAAGAACAGGGTCAGCAAAGGGGGAACAATTCAGTGAGGAGTTAGCCACCTGTTTCCTGAGTGTTCTTACCTGAGATGCTGCCTCACCTGTAGGAGGATGGGGGCTCCTGACGAATACCAATATTCCCCCGTTTCTGGCCGGTGTCTCCCCCAAGCCTCCCTACCCTGCGCCTGCATCTCAGTGGGAACCCCGTGTTCTGCGGCCAGAATGAGCTAGGGTGACATCTAGTGGCGGCATTGCTGAACTGCAGACACCTGTTCCCTGGGCCCCAGAACCTTCCCTGAGAGTCGCGATTCTTGCCTCCACCCATTAAATAGGTGCTGTTCCGGGACAATAACCCAGGAAAGATAGAGCTCACACGGATTCATTACCATCGAGCTCTTCAGCTCTAGAGACTTAGGAGTGTTTCTGATAGAAACATCCAGTCTTATCTACAATCTCAGCTGCAGCATTTCTTCTGGGCAGACTCAGCCTCGCTGTGCGTCCCTCCAGGGACAGGAGCCTCGGCTGGCTGGTTCACTCGCAGTTCACAGAGGACCTAGAGCCCACTCGGCTGGCGCCCGCAGTGAGCAGGTGGGAGGAGGAGGGACAGGTGGCACAGACTTGGGCGATCCTCAGGCGGGAGTCAGCGGCTGCGTCAGACCATGCCTTGTCCCATTCCCCTTGTGGGACCTACAGGTCTCTCTCGCAGCACAACAGGTTTCCGCCCTTCCTTCTGCCTTCTTACCCCTTCTTCCTCCTTCCTGTATCCCTTTCTCCTTTCCCTTTTTCCTCCCTTCCTCAAAACATATTTCTCCACTATACTGGCTCAGAGGTTAAAGCGCCTGCCTTTGATGCAGGAGACCTGGGTTCAATCCCTGGGTCGGGAAGATCTCCTGGAGAAGGAAATGGCAATCCACTCCAGTATTCTTGCCTGGAGAATCCCATGGACAGAGAAGCCTAGTAGGTTACAGTCCATGGGGTCGCAAAGAGTTGGGCACGACTGAGTGACTTCACCTTCACCTTCACCTTCATACACTTCATTTACCCAGACACCATACTGAGTAGATCAAGACCTCTCAGGGATGTGGGTGTAGACATTATCATGGGGACACATTCAGTGGGCAGGCAGCTCCAGGGTCTGTGAAATAAAGGGGACAGACAGTGGGGAATGTAGCATGATCATTATGCCCTTTAAGAAACTCTAGTGGTGCAGATGGTAAAGACCAGGGTTGGGAAGGTCCCCTGGAGAAAATAATGGCTATCCACTCCAGTATTCTTGCCTGAAGAACCCCATGGACAGAGGAGCCTGATGGGACAGGAGCCCAGGTTTACTGGGACAAAGATCAACACAAAACGGCTTAAACAAGGAAAACTTCTGGCTCATAGTCTGGGGAGCCCGGGATGGATGGTCCAGCGGCTAAGACCACATCACGCGGACTCACTACCTTTCTCTCTTGGATCCGCTTGCCTCTCAGTGTTGGCAACTTTCTCCCTCATGGAGGGTGGCTGCCTCCAGCAGTGTGAGTGTGAGTGTGTGTGTGAGTGTGTGTGTGTGTGTGTGAGTGTGTGTGTGTGTGTTGGGGGGAGTGCATGGGGGGGAACAGACAGAGCAAGCTGCAGTGGGCAGAGGAGAGCTCGTCTCTCCTGAAATGCATTTCAGATCCCGAGAGGGACTAGCACAGTGGCGTCTGCTGCAGATCCTCCCAGAGCCTAGACTGTGGAAGGTTTGGAGGTGGGTCTAGGTCACGCCCACCTCTGTGTCCAGGAGGATGGACACTATGCCTGGTGACCCTGCCAGAACCCCCCGATGGGATGGAGAGGCAGGTCACTGAAAGTGAGGATATTGGGCATATGCAAAGTCCCGGGCTCCTTAGGGGCTCCGAGAAACCCTCTAGGACCAAAGGAAGCCAGACCCAGCCTTGGAATGAAGCTGTCTCAGCCAAGAGACACAGGTGTGGGGGGGCAGAAAGCAGTGGCACGGATGGTGAAGAGCACACAGCGAGGCCGGGAGGGTGGAGGGGACCTGACCACTTAGAGGGGAACAGGGAGCAGGGCCAGGGTCAGGCCGAATGGGAACAGGGTCTTTGCAGTCCAGGTTATGCAGCTGAGACTTTATTCAGGGGGAACTTTGGGGCCATTTGCAGGTTTTAAGTACAAGAGTGATCTGTTCAGACTTTGATCTTATAACAATAATTATGGGTGCGGCAAGAACTGAGCAAATCCCCGACTACAGAGACACCAGTCAAGAGGCCAGATGGAAAGGGCATGAATTGCACCAGGGTGTTGCCAAAAATTAAAGTTGATATTGTGCTCACTTTAGTTTGCACAGGTTTCTGGGCCAGAGAACTCAGGCTGCAAGCGGCCGGTGACGTCCAGAGGTGTTCCGCCTCAAGGCCTCGGGTCCTTCATGCGAAATGAGGTAACTAGAGTCCAGACCGCCAGGGTCTTTCCTCTTCTAAAATTCTGTATTTCATACAACACAGTTGAAAACTAGCCAAGGATCTTTGTTCCTGGGCCCCGGAAGAGGACAGAAGGGGAGTGTGACTGAGGTTAGGCCTCTCTCTGGTCTCTCAGAAGAGCCACTGAGATACCATTTCCATAATATTATGTTCCCATCAATCCCTTTGCATTCAATTATTGTTGATTACAATCAGAGTTTGAACTTAACTCTGCACCTTTCAGATCACATCCCCACACAGAAACGCCCAAGCACCTTCATCTCTCCTCCTCCCACACTGGGGCTGCAGATGCCTGCTCAGAGACCCTGGCCTCCCCACAAGACCCCCATTACGCCCTGCTGTTGCCTTTGGCTGACAGGAAAACGGTTGCCAGCAGTTGGTCAATATTTGTCCAGTCCTGGAATATTCAGCAGAGCCCTGAACCCAGTGTTTGGAAGGCAAAGGTGCGTGATTGGTTTTAAATGGTGCGGGGGCCCCCTTTTCTCCGATCTGCATTTGCTCGTGAGCTTCGGAAGTGCAAATGAATCTCCGAGTTCTAAGTTCTTAGATTAAATGTTGTCTTTTTAAATCAAAAGTAAGCAAAATCTTGTGTAATGTGCCTGACGTATATTTATTACAACATTCTTCAGAAGCAATTTCCATTCTGATGTGCCGTTGCCTGGATTATTATTAAAGGGTTGAGACAAACGGAGAGAAAAAGATAAAGATGATATTTTTCAGAGATGTAACTACAAAATGAATGGGGCGTTATAAGAACATTGAAAAAGCAATAGAGTTTAAACTATTAAAGATAGATGTGGATTGACGGACGCCGCAGAGTCTGTTTCTTTAACATACCCATCGTCAGAACTATAAAGTGGGAGTCTCACAGACTGTTGTCTTAAAACCTCTGAACGGAAGGATTTTATGTGCCGCAGAGAGCTGAATCTGCATGGGAGTAATGCACAGTTATTATTATAATTCTCACTTTTATCATTTAAAAACTACAATAAGCCCAAAGTGCAATATAATAATGCCGACAGAGGTCTATAGCATCAAAGCTATGGTTTTTCCAGTACTCATGTTCAGATATGAGAGTCGGACCATGAAGAAAGCTGAGAGCCGAAGAATTGATGCTTTCAAATTGTGGTGTTGGAGAAGACTCTTGAGAGTCCCTTGTACTGCAAGGAGATCAAACCAGTCAATCTTAAAGGAAATATATCCTGAATATTCATTGGAAAGACTGATGCAGAAGCTGAAGCTCTAATACTTCGGCCACTTGATGTGAAGACCCAACTCATTGGAAAAGATTCAGATGCTGAGAAAGACTGAGGGCAGGAGAAGGGGACGACAGAGGCTGAGATGGTTGGATGGCATCACTGACTCAATGGACAGGAGTTTGGACAAGCTCTGGGAGGTGGTGAAGGACAGGGAAGCCTGGCGTGCTGCAGTCCACGGGGTCGCAAAGAGCTGGACACAACCTAGTGACTGAACGGCAACACTTTTAGGATAAATAACAACGGACTGTCCTCCTGAATGAGCTAACACCAGCATTACACTGGACTCTTAAATTCATTCGCACAGATGTGTGCGGACCCACCAGATCCCTCCTCAGGACCCGTGCTAACCCCTCTGCCCTGTGGCAGTGGCTGGCTGACGTCCCTATACGTTTACCACGTGTGTGCGTTTACTCCGCACTTACGCAGTCTTCATCTAAACAAATGGCAGATTTGAATGTGGATGGTACCTTCTGGCCTTGGATTTTTCTACAGTTATGATGAAGCACAAACAACACAGGAAAATACCCAGCCAACCTTAACCGAATGAATGTTAATACTAGATTCCCAGGCCAATTCGACAAATTCCCACAAACCAGGAAACTGAGAACAAGAATTTATTGTTTCTCAGTCTGGAGGGCAGAGAACTGACCCAGAGATATGGGGAGGGTCCCCCTGCCTCCTGACAAGATGGAAAGGGTTGATCCTGGAGCCCTGGGACTCCTGGGAGGGTCCCTCCTTCTCTCTCCAGGGTCCCAGGGCTCCTGGGAGGGCCCCTCCTTCTCTCCTCCAGTTCCTGGGCTCCAGGGAGGGTCCCTGCTTCTCTCTCCAGGGTCCCAGGGCTCCAAGGAGGGTCTCTTCTCTCTCCAGGGTCCCAGGGCTCCAGGGAGGGTCTCTTCTCTCTCCAGGGTCCCAGGGCTCCAGGGAGGGTCTCTTCTCTCTCCAGGGTCCCAGGGCTCCAGGGAGAATCTCTTCTCTCTCCATGGTCCCAGGGCTCCAGAGAAGGTCCCTGCTTCTCTCCTCCAGCTCACTTCTCTCTCCAGGGTCCCAGGGCTCCAGGGAGGGTCTCTTCTCTCTCCAGGGTCCCAGGGCTCCAGGGAGAATCTCTTCTCTCTCCATGGTCCCGGGGCTCCAGAGAAGGTCCCTGCTTCTCTCCTCCAGCTCCTGGGCTCCAGGGAGAGCCTCTTCTCTCTCCAGGGTCCCAGCGCTCCAGGAGGGCCCCTCCTTCTCTCTCCAGGGTCCCAGGGCTCCAGGGAGGGTCTCTTCTCTCTCCAGGGTCCCAGGGCTCCAGGGAGGGTCTCTTCTCTCTCCAGGGTCCCAGGGCTCCAGGGAGGGTCCCTGCTTCTCTCCTCCAGCTCCTGGGCTCCAGGTGTCTTGGGCTGTGTCTGCCTCTGTGGTCCCGTGGCCCCTCTGCATGGGGCTGTCCTCTAACGCCGTCCGTCTCCCTCTCTCCAGGACGCAGGAACCTGCCCTCAGGCTCCCGGGTACTGCAGAGCATCCCTCTCTGCTCACATTTCTTTCCGAGCTCTCCTTCCTGGAGAAGGTGACTTCACTCTTTCCACGTGGAGCTCTGCTCACAGGTCCCAGGGCTGGGGGCATTCCTCGCCTGCCTCAGGCTGCTGCTTTCGCGGCTTCTGGCGGTGATGCTGAGGGGTCTGTGGCTGATGGGGTGCGCACATGAGGGGCTCAGAGGCCTGTCCCCCCTTCTCACCCACGTCCCGCTGACAAGCCTGAATGTGTTTCCCAACACTGGGGTCCCAGTGCCAGAGAGGATTTTGCCCCTAAAGATCCAGTCAGACGTGGTGTGTTTTCCTGATAAGGCTGGGTTGTTTGTATTTTTCTTACTGACTTGTAAAGAGTTCTTTACATGTTTTGAGTATTAATCTGGTTTTTTTCCCCCTGTCATAGATGCTAAAACAAACTCTCTGAAGATATCATTTCTTTAAAACTTTGCTTAAAGGTTTTGTTGTTGTTGTTGTTATAGAGAAGTTTTCAAATGTAAAGAAGTCGATTTAATTCATTTTCCCTTCAGACATCTGCAGTTTGCATCTCAAAGAATCCTCTCATATCGCCTACTTTTGTCTTATGGTTTCATTTTCCCACATTTGGTTTAAAACTCACCTGTGATATATTTATGTAGTGTGTGGGGTAACGATCTAATTTTCCTTTATTTTTCCACATGTGAGGCTTTTATGACCAAGTCTCTCTTTTTTTTTCCTCATCAATTTGTAATGCTTCTTCCTCTGTTTATTCCACTTTTTCATCTGAGTCTAGGTTTTCTTCTTCAATGTTTTCTTCTTTGCATAAGTGTTATAGTGACATCATTACTCCGTATTTAAAATGTTTTGATAGTGGATGAGGAAGACTTTCACCTTTTTCTTTTTAATTCTTTTCATTATCCTTACATCTTTCTTTTCAAATTTGAATTTTAGAATCCATTTTAACCTTTTTATTTAAATCCCTGTGGGTCTTTGTTCTGTTTTCACCTGCAGCAAACTAAAAGTCAGATTTAGGGAAGGCGCAGCTTTTCCAGCCTCTTGAGTCCTCTCTGTCCTGGATGGAATGTAGCTCACTGTATTCACTATTATTTCACACCCTGAAAGCTGCTGGGCAGTGTTCTCCGTAGTGGTGTTTTTTTTTTTTTTTGCTTTCCCTTTTTAAAAAAAATTTAATACTTTATTCCATTTCACAATACTGCATTGGTTTTGCCATACATTGACATGAATCAGCCACAGGTGTACACGAGCTCCCAATGCCGAAGCCCCCTCCCACCTCCCACCCCACACCATCTTCCCGGATCATCCCATACACCGGCCCCAAGCATCCTGTATCCTGTATTGAACATAGACTGGCACTTCATTTCTTATATGGTAGTATACATGTTTCAGTGCCATTCTCCCAAATCATCCCACCCTCTCCCTCTTCCTCAGAGGCCAAAAGTCCATTCTATACCTCTGTGTCTCTTTTGTTGTCTCACTTACAGGGTCATCATACTATCTTTCTAGATTCCATATATATGTGTCAGTATACTGTATTGGTGTTTTTCTTTCTGGCTTACTTCACTCTGTATAATCAGCTCCAGTTTCATCCATCTCATTAGAACTGAGTCAAATTTATTCTTTTTAAGGGCTGAGTAATACTCCATTGTGTATATGTACCAAGGCTTTCTTATCCATTCATCTGCTGATGGACATCTAGGTTGTTTCCATGTCCTGGCTATTATAAACAGTGCTGCAATGAACATTGGGGTACATGTGTCTCTTTCAATTCTGGTTTCCTTGATGTGTATGCCCAGCAGTGGCATTGCTGGGTCGTAAGGCAATTCTATTTGCAATTTTTTAAGGAATCTCCACACTGTTTTCCATAGTGGCTGTACTAGTTTGCATTCTCACCAACAGTGGAAGAGGGTTCCCTTTTCTCCACATCCTCTCCAGCATTTATTGCTTGTAGACTTTTGGATCGCAGCCATTCTGACTGGTGTGAAGTGATACCTCATTGTGGTCTTGATTTGCATTTCTCTGATAATGAGTGATGTTGAGCATCTTTTCATGTGTTTGTTAGCCATCCGTATGTCTTCTTTGGAGAAATGCCTATTTAGTTCTTTGGTGTTTTATACATTCTATTATGTTAATTCTGATGTGATGTAATCTTAGGTCTTATTTTTTCATTCCATTTTCTAAAGCCGCTGCTGCTAATTTGTAGGAAGTCTACTGCCTTTCGAATGTTCTCGTGGTGCTCAGACACCTTGTGGAAATCCTTAGTGAGCTCCACCACTTGTCTATACATTTTATTGAGTTTTTCCAACATGGACCCCACAGTGTAAGCTATCTGTTCTTGCGTAGCAAATGACCAAATGCTTGTGTGTGTGTGTGTGTGTGTGTGTGTGTGTGTGTGTGTGTGTCTGTGTGTTAGTTACTCAATCACATTCAACTCTTTGTGATCCCATGGACTGTAGCCCGCCAGGCTCCTCTGTCCATGGGATTCTCCAGGCAAGAGTACTGGAGTGGGTTGCCATTTCCTCCTCCAGGGGATCTTCCTGACCCAGGGATCGAACCCCAGTCTCCTGCATTGCAGGTGGATTCTTTACTTCCTGAGCCACCAGGGAAGCCCAACCACAGGCTTAGAGGCTGAAAGCCACACGGGTTTCTCGTCTCCGGTTCCTGCGAGTTGGAAGTCCCGGTGCAGCTGCGCGGGGTCCTCCGGCAGCCTCGCCCTGGGGCCAGCCAGGCTGCGTCCTTCTCCATCTCAGGCTGTGGAGGATTACGCTCCTCGCTGGTGTGGGTCTGAGCACCCTGCTCTCAGCTCTGAGGCCCCCGGAATCCCTGAGCGTGGCCCCTTGGGTCAGTGTTCTCAGCGCCCCCAGAGCTCAGGGGGCCCATCAGCAGCAGCGGCCCTCACGGTCTTTGCAGCCTGCAGAGTCCAGTCACTGCAGGTCCCTCAGGCTCAGGATGATCCTCCCATGGAGCATCCTCAAGGGCGCTTGAATTGCGAGGGTGTCCTCCTGTCTGCATTGTATTTACTCCGGAGTTCTGGTCTCCCCGAGCTGCTGGGCACTTCTCTCTGGTGTTCAGGGACTCTTGAGCTCAGCTCCCTTCACTGCAGCCGGCCTCTGGGCCCACAGTCCAGTGGCTGTTGGAGCAGACTCTTGGAGCCACTCCCACAAATGCAAGTTAGCACCAGGAGCTCAGAACTTCTGCTCGGTGCGCCTGTGCCGATGAATTTGTTCCGTTCTTACTTTTTCAGCCATCTACCCGCCTGAAACATCTGGAGATCCATTTCCTGCCTTATTCTACAGGTTTCTGTTGATATCAATGAAGAGTTTGTTAACTTAAATTAGCAAACGCTGCAATTCTCTGGGTGTGCAGTTTCATCCTAAGGGGTCACACTTGGGGCTCATTCCTCGTGCATCCAGCTCATCTTCCTGAACCCTGTCCTGCTGCTGCCAGTGACCCTGGGAACCCTGAGAGAGGTGGGCCTAGGTCCAAGGAGGATCGGCATCCCCAGGACGTCAAGGCCCCAGGAGAGGTTAGCATAGCTCTCGGGGCAAGGGGAACTAACTCCCTCAGAGAGGGCGAGAAGGGTGACTCCTTGTGTTGAAGGAATTTCAGCAGAATCTGGGGGGTTGGCTCCCACCCCAATGGCTCATTCCAAGTTTCAGGGCCCGCGTCCCCCCACTCAGGGCTCTGAATGGAGTGGTGCACCCCACTTCTGTTGTGACGTTTCTATTTGCAGGACTGGAGTTTAGGCTTGGTTTGCAGAAGGGCTGGCTCTGTGGTCACGAAGGACACACATCTATTTTGGTTGCAGAAGCTTTCTGACTCCTCGCCTGGTCTTCGTATCGGACACTTAGAGCCATGTGCTGACGATTCTCTCAGCTCCCCAGGGGACCTAAGAAGCTTGCGAACCACCCCCTCCGCTAGTCGTATTTCCACCAAGATGTCCTGACAAAGCAAGGTCCACGGGAAGAGCCCAGTGGTGGTCCTGGGGCACTGATGGTCACGCAGTGGAGGAGAAGGTGGATCACGGGAGGGAAGTGGAGGGCTGGGTGTCCTCTGAGTCATGTGCCTAAGCGTGGCTGCTGGGAGGAAACAGCTTTTCTCATGAGTCTGACAATCAGCTTAAAGAAATGGTAAGGAAGAGTCTGCTGTTAGGTTCCGGCAAGCCAGTTCACTCTCAAATGTGTCTTTTTCTTCCACATTTCACCCCATCTTTTGAGTGTCTCACAACTGGTCAGCTGAACAAAGGTTCTGCAGTCAGCAAAATCGTTAGAAATATCCCTTCTTCTTCAGGACAGAAAGCTTAGCGACTCTTCTGGTGAACTATGTAGGTAGCTTAGAGGATATTTTTCAAGTTGAAAAAGGTTTTGCACACTGGAGTGCCGGGTTGAGATTCTGGTGAGCCTCCCTTCCCGGTCTGGCTGAAATGCTTTCCCGGCCGTTCTGATAGAGGCAGTGACGGGTCTGCTCTTGACTGCTGGGGAGCAGGGCTTGCTGCTGCTGCTGCTGCTAAGTCACTTCAGTCATGTCTGACTCTGTGTGACCCCATAGACGGCAGCCCACCAGGCTCCCTCATCCCTGGGATTCTCCAGGCAAGAACACTGGAGTGGGGTGCCATTTCCTTCTCCAATGCATGAAAGTGAGAAGTGAAAGTGAAGTCACTGAGTCGTGTCCAACTCTCAGCGACCCCATGAACTGCAGCCCACCAGGCTCCTCCGTCCATGGGATTTTCCAGGCAAGAGCACTGGAGTGGGGTGCCATTGCCTTCTCTGGGAGCAGAGCTTAGACAGCTAATATTCTCCTTGGTGATTATTTAGGAAACACTGCATGCAAAGCAGGCTCCCAGGTCTGACGCAGGAGGGACACAGGGAATCTCCCCACCTACCTGAGAACTTGTCAAGGTGATTAGCAGATTTAAAGTGTGTGGTTTTAAAAAATTTAATAAGAAGACCCCAACTCAAGGCCTCAGTTGGGGTGACAAGTAATGGAACCTGTACCTGTGGAGTCTGAAGGTGGCACTTGTTTCTGGAAACCCCGCCAGGTCATCAGCTGTGGCTTTGCGATCCTGCACAGACCCTGGGCGCATCACACGTCTGGTTAGAGCCTGGTCAATAAAGTTATCATGCAATTATCATCAACTGCCTTCAATTATTAATCGTCACCTCTGGGGCTGTCTGTGGATTGAGTGCTGTATTTCATCTGAAGTGTGGCCCAGATCTGACAGGTAGGAGAGAGTGCAAAGAAAATAATCAGTGCCTCCATGAATAATTGAGCTTTAATAATTTTTTGCTGCTTTTAGAAATCATTTCCCATACTTGTTACATTGACCGAAGTGCCTGAAGCCAAAAAGTTGATCAAACTCATCTCGCACTTGGTGAAACTCTGCAGCCTGAATGAGCACGAGGTGCGGGTTTTCCGGAAGGAAGCTCGTAGGAGAGGAGTCCGCCAGGGTGTCCGTCACGCCGCCCGGCTGTAACGCGGCCAGCGAGGAGGCCTTCAGACGCTGCACTGAGAGCTAGTCCAGCACGGGCTGTTACTGTTGATTCAAATTTAAAAAGGTGCCATTTTAACTATCGAGACCATATTTATTCATCGCAAACAAATTTAAAAGCGAAGTTTAAAAAAGTAGTCAATAAAAAGGGCCAGTTCCCTCCATCTCCACCTTAGAGATGGATGAGACCAGGACTCAGAACGGGGCTTGGGTGTCGGGGCTTGGGTGTCAAGCTTCATCACATCGCAGGACCGAGACTGCACGGCAAAGCTTGTGCATCACAGACAGAGGCCTTCGGGGACGACGGGCGAGTCCTCAGCGTGTCGCCGGCACAGCAGGGGGTTTGCACGGTGGCCTAGGGGGGCTGCCGAGGGTTCCGCGCGGGGGTGGCGCCTAGTGGGTTCAGCCTCCCCTTGACGCCAGGGACAGGACACCCAGGCTGTCTTAGCGATCCGCCCAGGTGTGAGGCCAAAGGAAAAAACAGCGGTGATGCCGAAAGTCGTCAGCAGTCAACATCGAATGGGAGTCAGGCTCCGCTCTGTTCCCGCAGACCTCTCACTCCAGGACGGCACTGCTGATCGTTTTCTCGCTATGTTCCGGATATTTTCTACGCATGGATAAAGATACTGTTGCATGCGATTTGTACCTCCATCATCCACCCACCCACCCATAACTACCCATCCATGCATCTGCTCATCCATCCGTCTTTCAGCGCAGAAGCAGCATCCCATTGCGCAGCTCTCTGGATCTGCCTCCCATGCAGCGGGGAGCCTGGAAGCGCTCTGTGCTGGCCGCCCTGACGGCCTCCGGTGTCCCCCGGCCCCGATGGCGGCCGTTCAGGGCGCTTCCACTTTCCCCGTCACACGCAGGCCTTGTGTCCCGTGCCGGTGGGACGTTCCCTGCAAAGTCTGATCGCGGGGTCACAGAGCAGGCTCAATATACGTTTCCCCAGACTCTGCTGTGGGGCGCCCTGGGGCCGACAGGTCGTCAGAAGGTCCTGCTCCATCACCTGCGTGGCCTGGGGTGGGGGAGGGCACTGGCCCCACGCTGGCCATCTGAGTGTGAGGGCGTGCCGCAGAGTCAGCCTCCAGTGGCCATTCTTGCCGTCCATTTTTCTTATTGCTCTGAACTGTCAGGTTTTCTTAAGTCCATCAGTTCTTATTAATTTGTAAGTAATCCTTTCTGATTTTGCAAATACGCTTTCTGATTTGGCTATTTATAGAATGTTTTGCTCAATAAAACTTATTCATTATTGTGAAATAAAATTGAGTAGCTTCCTCTTTTATGAAACCACTTGCTTTGTTATATTTAGGAAGTCCTCTTCTAATGAAAGCTTGTGAAAGTTGTTCAGTCCTGTCTGACTCTTTATGATCCCAGAGGCTGCAGCCCTCCAGGCTCCACCGTCCATGGATTCTCCAGGCAGAAATACGGAAGTGGGTGTTCCCTTCTCCAGGAGATCTTCCTGACCCAGGGCTCAAATCCAGGTCTCCTGCATTACAGGCTTATTCTTTGCCATCTGAACCTCAAGAGAAACTAATGGAAGTTCAGCTGTTTTCTTATTACTCGTGATTTTGTTCTGATGGTTTTTGATTGGCATACATGACCTGATGCTCCATCAGAAACTCTTTAGCTGTGAGGCACGACAAGAAGTCCCTCACTGCAGCTAGCTGGCAGCTCGCCTCAGTGCAGTTCTGAAGTTATTAGGCTTTTACCCGGTGACTAGAATGCTACTTTTATCACGCTCATCTTTCGGAATTTTATTTCTCCTCTGGACTTTATATGTTTTACTTGATCTGCATGCTGACTTCCTGCCTATGGTTTCATTTGTTTTGCTTAATGATATATTTCAATCAAAGAAGGCAGACTCCCTGAATTACTCTTTTTTCAAAACTTTCCTTTTTAAAAATGTTTACATTCCAGAAAAATCTTTAGGGTTATTAGGTTACGTTACACAGGTCCTCTCTCTACCAGCAAATACCGAAGATTCTGCCATTACTCAAACTGGAAATGCATTGAAATGTAGAGGAACTGAGTACAGACGGTATCTTTATGTAGTTGTCTTTTTAGCCAAGAACGTGATTTGTTGCTATTTATTCATTAGTCTTTTATGTATCATGTAATGTTTTAAAATATATCTTGCATTTTCTTAGATTTACAGATATTATAATAGCTATTTTATTGTAGGCTGAATTGTTTATACCTTTATATTTCTAATTGGTCACTGGTTTTTAAATAGGAAAATTGTTGCTTTTATATTTTAAATGTTATTGCATTTTAATATTATTTAATTTCCAGATTAAACTTCATAGTTATAATTTAATATACATATACAAATAATTTTAATTAAATGAAAATGTCCAGATTCCACTTATTCTGACAGGTAGTTGCAGACTCGACGGAGCAATACTTTGCTTCTTCTGCCCGCTCTGCTGTCCTCCGCATGTGGCGGGGCAAGCCCTCCCCCGAGCTGAGACTCTCAGGTTTTGAGCATGCGGGATGCCTGCCTGGGTGCGCTTGGATGAAGAGGCTTGGCCAGCTAAGAGAGCTGCGTGGATGCCGAGCCCCCCTGAGTGAGGAAGCTTCATGCTCCCGGGTGCCCACAGCTTCAGAAGCTCGGCTGCTTCTTAGTAAGGGACGTG
>SJYC01076814.1:0-51800 GCA_006408675.1 Madoqua kirkii
GGGAGGGGCCGAGAGGAGACTCTTGCCGCCTGGGGCCTTGCACACTCCTTTCTCAAGGGCCTTAGAGGTGGAGCGGGGGGAGGGGCAGGGGGCAGTCAGGCGGCTAGAGGAGTGCCCTGAGGAACCGCTGGGTTGGCGAGGGCTCCCTCTTTCCTTTGGGGGGCACTTGGGTGTAGCTGGTTGTGGGGGCCACGTCCATATTTACTGAAGAGAAGTGAAGACGCAGCAGCAGGTAAATTCAGTGGACGCAGGGAGACAGCACCCCCCCACCCCCCACGCCGCGCGCAGTGGGAGCCGCTCTGGGCGAGTCCTGGCCCCTGTCCTCCTGCAGGGAAGGGCAGGCTGCTCGCCAGCCCGGGGCTGCTCCCACTGGGGCGCGTCTCTGCCCGCTCTCCCCCACTGCATCGCGCGCACGCACGCGGCCCCCACGCCCACCGCCTGCGCACGGGGCCAGGTGCTCCTGGCCTGGTGGAGACAGGCGTCCCTGGTGGGCCACGGGGCCTGGTGCTCCCGGGGCGTCCTGGGAGGCTCACAGCCCCGTCTTTAGAACCGCTGGCATCTGTCTTCCGGCTTGACTCCAGACCTTTGCTTCCTGCCCAGCCCCCTGCCCAAGCTCCCGCAGGGCCAGTGTCTCTGCTGGGGTCTTGCTGTGTGTGGTCCCCAGCCCTCGCCGACCCATCAGCTGGCCCTCTTGGCTCCAGCTCTGCAACACTGGGGACGCCTGTCTCTCTTCACCTGCCTGCGTCCCCAGGCCCAGCCCTGGGAGCCTTCCCGCCTCCACATGGCTCTGCTCTGTCACCTGAACACAGCTTCATGCACGCCTCCGGCCTCCGTCCGCTGAAACCCCGACAGATATGCATCGCGCCACACGTTGCTTACAGGGCCCCTGATGCCTGCCCTCAGCTGCGTCCTCACCTGGCCTGGCAGCCACACTCGCCTGCTCACCTGGTGCCCCTGCCCTGGGCCCCGGTGCGCGCTCTGCCGTGAGCCCCGCTCACCCGCCTGTCAGAAGCTGTGAGGCCAGCCCACAGCCAACCACTCCATGTGTGGGGGCCGAGAGCGTGAATGTGCCCAGACTGTGTCTTCAGTTTCTTTCCACCCTCTCCTTCTGGCATGATTTCAGGGCCGTCGCCCATGACTGGTTTTACTGAAGGTCCAGACTCTTCTCTACAAGGGGTCCTGGAGACTGTTCACACATGCTTTTGTTGAATTTATTTGGTTTTCCCACACGACGGATATGAGTTTGAGCAAACTCTGGGAGAGAGGAGGACAGGGCTGGCGTGCTGCAGTTCACGGGGTTGAAAAGGATCAGACGCGGTCGGTGACCGAACAGCAACCAGGCTCCCGCCTTCCGCGTCTGACGCCCTGGAAGCTATGTGTGCGCTCAGTTGTGTGTCTGACTCTTTGCGACCCTCTGGAGCCCGCTAGGCTCCTCTGTTCATAGGTTCTCCAGGCAATATACTGGAGCGGACTGCCATGTCCTTCTCCAGGGGGCCTTCCCGACCCGGGGGTGGAAGCCGCGTCTCCTGTGTCTTCTGCACTGGCACACAGGTTCTTGCCGCTGAACCTCCAGGAGGCTACGCAAGAGCCTAACACCTCGTTCATTCGTGAATCACGGGCTGTCACGGAAGAAACGTCTCATTCTGGGACCAGCCCAGGGAAGCTGATCCGCTCAGATCAGAGGTGAGGGCTGGACCAGAGATAAGCCCAGGCAGGCTGGAGCGTGGAATTACGACAGCATCTCACAGAGCCGTGAAGGGGCAGGAGGGGACGGCACGGCCTTTACTGAGCACTTCCAGTGACGGGATGCTGTCTGGGTCCCACAGAGCAGCCCCCTTCCTCACTCTTTCCACCCAAAGTTTCACAAGTAAAGTCTTCTTTCCCCTGATTGATTAAAAAGTTAATAGGCTTGATTAAGTACCCACTAGGTTTTGGTAAAGGTTCAAAACAGCCTGACTACCTGTTCTTTCTTCTAAGACACGAATGGAGACGCTGCCACCCATCTTCTGTGTCTATGATTAATTGTGTCCATGAAACTTGTTTTATGATTTCATAATTTATACTGTGTGTGGACTTGCTGCTTTGGGGTCTTTTTCCCCCAAAAAAGACTGGGGAACAAAACAGATTTTTCCCACGGAAGTCCTGCTTGGAGCTTGCTCTCCTGTTGCTCCGTCGCTCAGCCACGTCTCTCTGTGAGTGCATGGGCGGCAGCCGGCCAGGCTTCCCTGTCCTTCACGATCTCCTCTCACTCAAACTCATGTCCATCCAGTTGGTGATGCCGTCCAACCATCTCATCCTCTGTCGGCCCCTTCTCCTCCTGCCTTCAGTCTTTCCCAGCATCAGGGTTTTTTCCAAAGAGCTGGCTCTTTGCATCAGGTGGCCAAAGTATTGGAGCTTCAGCTTTCCATCCTGGGAACTGTTTATTTAGAGGACGCCCTGCAGATGCCGGATGCGTGACCTCACCTTGCCATTCTCCTGGATCTTTAGGGGGATGACATAATGTGCTGGGCCCCAAACAGGTGCTGCGGCCTTCTCCTGGCTCCTCCCAGTGGCTTTCCCTCAGCAGATACTCAATACACACTCCCCCCCCCCACTTCTGTGGAGTCTTGTGATTCTAACTGCCCATCTGCAGGAGGGCGACTGAGCCTCCTGGGGGCCCCTTGGTGTCTTCAGCGGAGTAGCCGGGGTCGGGGGCAGCCTTCACAAGCAGGGCAGACTCTCTGGCTGATGGGAGAAACCGTGCAAGCTCTTCAGACGGCCCGTCTTAAGTGCACGCAGGAGGCAGGGGCTTATATGAAAACAGTTAACTCTCCCCTGATGGCTCAGTGGGTGAAGAATCCGCCTGCAATGCAAGAGACCCAGGGTCAGTGGGTAGGTTGGGAAGATCCCCTGGAGAAGGTAATGGCAACCCACTCCAGCATCCTTGCCTGGAGAATCCCGTGGATAGAGGAACCTGGCGGGTTACAGTCCATGGGGTCGCAGAGAGTCGGACATGACTGAGCCACTGGGCGCACGCACACGGTCAGCAGACAGACCCTAGGATGACTCTGTGACTCCCGCCTCCTGGCGTTTCTTCCGCCCCACAGACTGGCCGTGGGGGTGGGGGTCCCCCTTGGGGTTACATTTTTTACGGGAGACTCCATCTCTGCAGACGGGAGGGAGAGTCTCTCTGTGCGGCCCGATGAGGCGCCGGGTGAACTCGTGCAGTGAGGGGCTGCGGGCGTCTGGGGGGCTGCCCCCCGCACGGGCCTGTCCTTGGCAGTGATGCAGAGCTCCGTTTCTTTCCCTTCCTGCAGAGGCCCACCTGCCGTTTCTCCTGTTGGACCCTCAGGCCCACCTGGCCGCTCCAACAGCAGCCCGTAGGGATGGTCGCCCCGGGGGCCTCTCCTGGACATGTGGCCGGGGATGCAGGCACAGCTCCCCGTGCCCTCAGCCTGCACGGCCCCCTCTTTGCCTGCAAAATCTGAGAAGAGCTCTTTGTTTCACCTACACTCTCTCTCACTTTCTTCTAGATGGTGGGCAATTTATGTCTTTTTTTTTCTTTCCAGGAAAAAAAAATCCTATTTGAATTCTGTAAGAAGAAACTTAGAGGGTAGCACAACATAGGAAGAAAGGTCTCTCTTCCTTGTTGTTTTTAGATGCAGCTGTCACCGCCGAGTGCTGAGAAAAACCTGCATCATGCACTCTCGTGGACTTCACATGTGTGTGGGCTGGGGCAGACTTCTGTTTAAGGCGTCTGGAAAGCGCCCGGGTTCTGGAAAGCGCAGGCGGCGCTGACCGCTGGAACCGCGATTTACCTTCCCAGCGCCCGCCACCGCCCACCGCGCCGCCAGGACGAGCATCCATTTCTCTGCGGCTGCCACTCGAGCCTGTGCGACTCTATCAAATACCCATTTGTCTTGAGGTCTTGTCTGAAATAATTTGAACTGCCAAATCCTGAAATGAATAGGCTTTGTTAACACAAAGGGCTAAGGGACTGGGTGGAAATTTTAAAGAGCTCCGCGTCCCCGAGACTTAACGGATCACATTGTTTGGCTCCCAGGCACCCTTTTGTCAGGACCCCCGCCTTCTGGGCCGGGATGATGGATGGTCCTGCTGCTGGAGGTGGGGGGAGAGCGTGAGTGCCGGGCTGGGAACTGGCTAAGGACCCTGGACGCTCGGACCGCCCCGCGGTGCACAGCCAGCCGCTGCCGTGATTTATAAACTGGGCTGCTGACGGACGGTCTCCGGAGCGGCAGAGGCGGGCTGGGGCCTCGATGTGCGGAGCGCTCAGATGCGCCTGCCTCGGGAGGCAGCACCACAGCCAGCACCCCGGGTGACCGAGGCTCGGCCATCAGCAGAGGAGCCACCCCTCATTTTGCACTTGGGCCCCAGGGCTGCGGGCTCCCGGGGGTCAGGGCCCATGGTGGGCGTGTGCTGAGGGTGGGCCCTTGCACAATCCTTGAGGCTGTGCGGGGGGCCCGACCACAGGGGTGCTGGCCAGCCTTCGTCCTCACTCTCTGTTCCCTCGGCTGAGGACTCCGCCCCGCCTGCCGCTGAGACCTCAGCTAGCCCTCCCCCTGGACCCCGCCCCCTGACTTGGCCCCCACAGGCCTTCCTTCTGAGCCGGGGGTGAAACCACACAGGTGTGCAGCCCCCAGACCTGCCTGCCGCTGCTGGGGGTGGGGACTGGCTGGACACTCCGCTCCGGCTGCTTGGCTCCATCCAGGGCTCCCTCCCCCGGGGGAGAGGTGGTGGGCAGAGGCCTGGACCTCACGGTGGGGGCGCAGTGTGGGGATGCCCACTGCAAGGTGGTCTCAGTGTGGTCTCAGTGTGTGTCGAGATAATGGCTCCAGCCGGAGTCAGCCTCTCTCGGCAGAGAAGGTAGGGGCCTGGCTCCGGGCTGCACTCGGTGGAGACCCACTCGGAGGAGAAGAGCGAAGAAGAGCGCTGTGACCGCCCCCAGAGGGAGGCTCCGGAGTCACTTCAGTCTGCGCTGGACTCGGGAGGACTTGAGTGTGTCTAAAGGCGGAAGGAGCGCGGAGCACCTCACGGTCAGACTCCGCACACTTCCGTCATAATGAACGGAGCGCTTTGCTCTGACACGTGTAATCTCTTCCTCACACGCCTTTTGCAAGGCAAGGAGGTGCAGCTAATGAATTATCCCCTGGCTCAAGATAGTGGATGGTTAACATCACCTCCTTTTAAGCATTTCTGAGGCTCCTGCCTTTTGCAGAATGTAAACGTGAAACCGGGAAACCACTTGGTGAGGAGACAGGTTGGAAAGGTGAGGTAAGGTGGTTCCAGAGCTCTGCAGGCGGAAACGCGGAGACCTCAGGGAAAATATTACTTCTGCAGAGAGGTTTCTGTACCGAGGATGAGACAGAAGTGGGTGGGCGGGAGGAGCTGCCTCCCTTCGGGAGAATGTTCCCTTCTCCTGCAGAGGTGAGTTTCCATCTCCTGTGGCTGGTTTTTGAAGTCAACAAGACAGACTATCGGCTGGGACTGAAGTTAAATTTGTTGGCTCAAGGAGCCTGTGATCGCTTCAGTTCAGTCCAGTGCAGTCGCTCAGTCGTGTCCGACTCTTTGCGACCCCATGAATTGCAGCACGCCAGGCCTCCCTGTCCATCACCAGCTCCCGGAGTTCACTCAGACTCACGTCCATCGAATCTGTGATGCCATCCAGCCATCTCATCCTCTGTCAAGGTGAAAATTTAAAGAGAATGATAAAAGTTTGTTTGTCCCCGACTGACTTGGAAAAGAGAGCCCTCTTCTTGCTTTCTGACACTCTGAAAGATTACAGCACCAATCTTGATCTTTTTTCACCCTTAGTAAAATCTACATTGTAGTCTTCTCAATTTTCTCTTTTTTAGAGGTAAAGTGGAATTCCCAGGTGGTGGTAATGGTAAAGAATCCACCTGCTGATGCAGGAGATGCAAGAGACACAGGTTCGATTCCTTGGTCAGGAAGATCCGCCGGAGAACAAAATGTCAACCCACTCCAGTATTCTTGCCTGGAAAATCCCATAGACAGAGGAGCCTGGAGGACTACAGTCCATAGGGCTGCAAAGAGCTGGGCACGACTGAGCACACACACGAGGTGGCACTAGTAAGCCTGCCAATGCAACGGATTAAGACATGCAGGTTCCATCCCTGGGTTGGGAAGATACCTTGGAGGAGGGCATGGCAACTCACTCCAGTATTCTTGCCTGGAGATTCCCATGGACAGAGCAGCCTGGCAGGCTATAGTCAATAGAGTCGCAAAGAGTCGGACACAACTGAAGCGTCTTAGCATGCCATCTTACTAATACAATTGTAAAGTGTCAAAATATTTGCTGAAAAACTAAATAATATTACAAAATCAGAACCAAGATTTCCTTCTCTCTCCCTCTTTCAGTTTAGCACGCTACTCCTAACAAAAACCACTGGAACTAAAGAGAGTTGCGGGAAGACAACTTTGTGAAAGTGTACCTAGACGAGTCTGTCCCTAATCAGCGCACTGATGCTATGTATTCCTATCGGTTCAGTCGTTCAGTCATGTCCGACTCTTTGTGACCCCATGGACTGCAGCACACCAGGCTTCCCTGTCCATCACCAACTCCTGGAGTTTACTCAAACTCATGTCCATCAAGTCGGTGATGCTGTCCAACCAACTCATTCTCTGTCATTCCCTTTCTCCTCCTGCCTTCAATCTTTCCCAGCATCAGGGTCTTTTCTGGGAGTCAGTTCTTCACATCAGGTGGCCAAAGTATTGGAGCTTCAGCACCAGTCCTTCCAATGAATATTCAGAATTGATTTCCTTTAAGATTAACTGGTTTGATTTCCTTGCAGTCCAAGAGATTCTCAAGAGTCTTCTCCAACACCACAGTTCAAAAGCATCAATTCTCCAGCGCTCAGCTTTCTTTATGGTCCAACTCTCACGTTCATGCAGACTATTGGAAAAACCATAGCTTTGACCAGATGGGCCTTAGTCAGTAAAGTAATATGCCTTCTTTTTAATATGCTGGTCTATGTATTCCTGTGTATCAGTTCAGTTCATTTCATTTCAGTCACTCAGTCATGTCCGACTCTTTGAGACCCCATGAATCACAGCACGCCAGGCCTCCCTGTTCATTATCATCTCTCAGAGTTCACTCAGACTCACATCCATTGAGTCCGTGATGCCATCCAGCCATCTCATCCTTGGTCGTCCCCTTCTCCTCCTGCCCCCAATCCCTCCCAGCATCAAAGTCTTTTCCAGTGAGTGAACTCTTCACATGAGGTGGCCAAAGAAGTGAGGTTTCAGCTTTAGCATCAGTCCTTCCAAAGAAATCCCAGGGGTGATCTCCTTCAGAATGGACTGGTTGGATTTCCTTGAAGTCCAAGGGACTCTCAAGAGTCTTCTCCAATACCACAGTTCAAAAGCATCAATTCTTCAGTGCTCAGCCTTCTTCACAGTCCAACTCTCACATCCATACATGACCACTGGAAAAACCATAGCCTTAACTAGACGAACCTTAGTCAGCAAAGTAATGTCTCCGCTTTTTAATATGCTATCTAGGTTGGTTATAACTTTTCTTCCAAGGAGTCAGCGTCTTCTAATTTCATGGCTGCAGTCACCATCTGCAGTGATTTTGGAGCCTAAAAAATAAAGTCTGACTGTTTCCACTGTTTCTCCATCTATTTCCCATGAAGTGATGGGACTGGATGCCATGATCTTTGTTTTCTGAATGTTGAGCTTTAAGCCAACTTTTTCACTCTCCTCTTTCACTTTCATCAAGAGGCTCTTTAGTTCTTCAGACCACTGGAAAAACCATAGCCTTGACTAAAGGGAGCTTTGCTAGCAAAGTAATGTCTTTGCTTTTGAATATGCTATCTAGGTGGGTCATAACTTTCCTTCCAAGGAGTAAGCATCTTTAAATTTCATGACTGAAGTCACCTTCTGCAGTGATTTTGGAGCCCCCCACCCTAAATAAAATCTGACACTGTTTCTACTGTTTCCCCATTTATTTCCCATGAAGTGATGGGACTAGATGCCATGATCTTCGTTTTCTGAATGTTGAGCTTTAAGCCAACTTTTTCACTCTCCTCTTTCACTTTCATCAAGAGGCTTTTTAGCTCCTCTTCACTTTCTGCCATAAGGGTGGTGTCATCTGCATATCTGAGGTGATTGATATTTCTCCCGGCAATCTTGATTCCAGCTTGTGCTTCTTCCAGCCCAGCGTTTCTCATGATGTACTCTGCATATGAGTTAAATAAGCAGGGTGACAATATACAGCCTTGACGTACTCCTTTTCCTATTTCGAACCAGTCTGTTGTTCCATGTCCAGTTCCTGACCTGCATACAGGTTTCTCAAGAGACAGGTCAGGTGGTCTGGTGTTCCCAGCTCTTTCAGAGTTTTCCATGCCTACTTTATTTCTGTTATGAAGAACCCCGTCCACCGGCCCAGCCTCATGCAGGAAGGACTGGGAGGGGGCCTTCCGGTGGCTTTCTGCAGAATCGGGAGAGTTTCCTCTTTCTTGGCGCTTTCTGCACACTTTCTCTCTGTTTGTTTTTCCCAAATCTTTAGAGCGTGTGTTAGTTTTTCTAGGGGAAATTTGATTTAAACAGTCAATGAATATCACGCTGTTCCTTTTGAAGGAACAGGAGCTGAAAGACAAAAATGAGAGCATGTGGCTGCTTACTCCTCGGAGGGGAGCCCCAGTTCTTGAAAGAATTCAGTCTCCCCTGCTCCATGAGCCAAGTTAGCAGTAAGCTCATGCCAAGGTGCTTGTTTGCCTTCCTTCCACTTCCGGAAACGATGGGAAGAGTATGGAATTTGGCGTCTAAATGATGTGGTCATGTCCTTAACGCTGCAACTCACTGTATAAATCTGAGCAAGGGACCTTGCTTTCTAGGATAGCAGTTAGATGACAAAGGTTTTTCTAGCTCATGGCATGCCCCAAGCACTGCTCTAAGCTCCATCGCACATCAAACTTTGTCCGTCCTCATGCCAGCCCCAGGAGAGAAGTGCTGCTTTTATGCAACAGGAAATAGGCACAGAGAGGGCAAGTGACCTCCCCAGGGGTGCACAGCTATCAAGAGGCAGAACGTGACTCCACACCCGAGCAAATCTAGATCAGCTCTGAGGTTATTATACGGATTAAGAAAACTGTATGAAACGCTAAACACAGGCTCCTGTCCTTTCAGCCAGTCAGGGGGCCTGGCAAGCCTGTTAAATCTAACAACAGGTGCTCCGGAAGTTGGCCAAGCAATGCTCATCTGTTGCGGGAACGGTTCTCTCACTGGAGCCTAATGACGCGCTCTCTTGGATTCATCTCTCCAGGAGCTGAGGTCCTTCGCTGAACACTCCAGGGCTCCCGATAAGCAAAAGACCTAAACCTCCTCCATGTCTTTAACCCACCGTGCTGGAGCCCTTTGTAACGAACAGCAGACTGAACGGCAAGACGGGGTCAGTCCCTGCTGCCAACTCAGCTTGCTTTCCCAAAGGCAAGTTAAACTAAAAACAAGACCTCAGCCAAAACCCGAACCCAGAATAGGGAAAGAAAACATGCCCCTCCACGAAGCCACGCTGGATCTGCGAGCGGCCCGTATGAGAAGCCCGGGCTTCCCATCACTCATAAATCACTCACCCTGAAGCTGCTTCTCTCAGTCTGTTTGCAGCGACCAAATTGTAGACCCGTTTGCTGGACCTAACGGGAGAAAGAAGCCCGCCTCGTCCACATTTGGAGAACAAAGAAAGCATTTATACAAAAGTGCTGTACAACATAAAGCAGTTCTGGCAGTTGACCTTTGGGGTGGGATGATCTGGGGAGAGAAAGCAGCATTTATTTAGAGTCCACATTTCCACATCTGCAGCGGGCACTCTGCGTCCACGGAAACTGCTGAGGCATCCCTGAAAAGTTTATTTTGCTATGGGTTGTTTCATCTTCAACCAGTTGTAGTATTGATTTCTCTCTGTGGATTAATTATCAGAGGCAGTTCCAGAGTTCCCTGAGCTGGACGGAAGGAAAAATGATGTTTTCATTTCAGTGCAGCCTGTTGGCAATTATGCTGTGTTTCTCCGGAGCCCTGGCTTCGGCGAATGGCAGAGGAGGACTGCAGATGGGATTATTCATCGCCTCTGCGGTCGCGGAGTCTTGGCGGGGTCTGGGGGCTCAGGAAAATGGGGCTTCCTGTGGTTCTCTGCCCCTGTTTGTGGAAGGAGCCTTCAGTCCTGGGGGAAAGGGTGAGAAATCAGGGACTCTCGTAGACGGGGAAATCAGAGTTATTTATAGCGCAGCCGCGGCTTGATGGAGGGAGGTTTAGCCGGTTCCCCAGGACAGGGGGCTCGACCACAGGCTCTCCTCCAGGGGCCCTGGGTGCGGAGCCACCTTCCAGGACCAGGACTGTGAAAAGAGCTTTCAGAGTCACTTCCATAGAGTCTAAGGATCCACACGATCAGGATGAAAAGAACGCTTACACCAGACTCTGTCTAGGCACTTTTCCTGAGAGTGAATTCTCTGAGAGGCAGAGAAACGAGAGCGCTTCGTACTTGACGTCAGCGTCAGCCTTTCTTTCAGAGTGTCAGGGGGCTTCTCAGCCCTGAGAGCACCTCTGGGTGGAAGGGCAGGGTTACTGATTTCCCCAGTGTTTCAACTGCTAGCCGTCTGGTTGGAGTGGGGCTGCGGGGAGAAAGCTGAGTTTCAGGCAAGGGGCTGGATTTTTCCAGTGGCTCAGAGGTTAAAGCGTCTCTCTTTGATGCAGGAGACCCAGGTTCGATCCCTGGGTCGGGAAGATCCCCTGGAGAAGGAAATGGCAATCCACTCCAGTATTCTTGCCTGGAGAATCCCATGGACAGAGAGGCCTAGTAGGTTACAGTCCACGGAGTCGCAAAGAGTCGGACACGACTGAGCGACTTCACCTTCACCTTCACCCTAGTAGGGTGGGAGGCATGTTTCCTGTGAGAATTTAAATAACTTTCAGATATCTTTTTCTTTCCTCATTTACTTTTTCTTTGGAAATATAATAAGATAACTACAAATGTCATCGGGCCTTCGCAGATAACTCAGATGGTAAAGAATCTGCCTACAATGCAAAAGACCCAGGTTTGATCTTAGGTCAGAAAGATCCTCTGGAGAAGGGCATGGCTGCCCACTCCAGTGTTCTTGCCTGGAGAATCCCGTGGACAGAGGAGCCTGGGGGGCTACTGTCCACGGGGTGGCAAAGAGTGGGACACGACTGAGCGACTAACACACACAGACAAGATGCCACGTGGTCACATAGACATCAGGGAAAGAAGGTGGAAATAAAAATGTATGTTTTTATCTTACCGCCAAGATGTAATTGCATTAATAAGTACATGGTTTCTATATTTTTTCCAATATGCCACAGCAAGGAGTAGAAGGTTTTGCACTGGTTAGTGAGCTTTTTCCACTAGGAAAAAGTACAGTGAGTTCACCCCCTGTAATTTTCCGTAGCGTCATTTCCCAGGGCTGCAAAATGTGCTTAGATATCACTGTTTTCCTTCTTCCTCAGACCCCTTCTCTCAGTTAGCACACAGAGTGTCTCCTATTTTTCACCCCACACAGCTGCACTGAGTGTTTCTGGATAGTGCTTTGAGCTTGCGGAGGTCTCGGGCTCAGCCACACTTGGGGTGCTGTGTCAGGGGTCTGGGATAGGGACCCTGGTCCCCCAGGACAGCCCAGTCCCCTCCGCACCGGCCGGGCCAGGGAAGCACAGCTCTCTGTTCTGACTTAGTTCCCGGGGTCACGTGTGGAGCGGACCGGCATTTGTCCAGCAGAAATGTCCGTTGGGGTTTTCTCAGTCTTTTGTTTTGAGGACTGACTGTTGTTACTCCCGTGCCCGGAGTTTGCCGCAAGCCTCCCTTGGGTCTAAGGAGCGTACCGGCCCTTGCCCGCCTCGGCTGCCGGGGCGTCTGCTCCTTGCCTTTGCTTCTACCTGCTGTGTCTCTCCACGTGCTCAGCGGGTTCATTTTTCGTTTGTCAAACCCATCAAGCTGGTGTTTCAAGAGTGTCTGCATTTGGCGGCCCTTAGAAATATCTCCCTTATTCTGAGTTCATATAAATCTTCAGATATATCTTACAGCCTTATTGGGTGACGTTGAAAACTTTAAATTGTCTGGAAAGTGTTGACAGATGATGTATGGGGCATGGCTGGGTGGATCGTATCCCCGAGTGGGAGTAGGGGAGGGTGGAGAGAGGGGACAGAGCGGGACGGGGAGGTCCCAGAGCCCGGGGACCTGAGGGCCGACTCTCCTGCAGCCCCGGTGCTGGAGACTCATGACCGAGTAGTGTGGCTTTGCCACAGTGCAGCGTCCCCAGGGCCCTCATCATGTGCTTCTCAAAGTTTATCCTTTCTGAATCAGTTCACCAGATCATCTAAAAGCACCGCTCACACTGCTCGAGACCCCTAAGCACTTTACTTACTTTAAGACTGTTTCTATGGTGACCCCACTATTGTTAGTGTCGTTTCAGTTGTTATTAGTATGCTTGGCATCAGTCAGTTCAGAAACACGCGTGACGCATCTGCGAGGCTGACGCCCCCTCCTCCTCAGGCCCGTGTGTCCAGCCTTCTCAGGACAGACACCCCCCTGCTCCCTCTGCTGGGAGACTTCCCTGCTCGGGTCTTGCAGGTCAAGCCCTGCCCACTTTACAGTCCAATTCAATCGCTCAGTCGTGTCCGCCTCTTTGCGACCCCCTGGACTGCAGCACGCCAGGCCTCCCTGTCCATCACCAACTCCCGGAGCTTGCTCAAACTCATGTCTATCATGTTGGTGATGCCATCCAACCATCTCATCCTCTGCCGTCCCCTTCTCCTCCTGCCTTCAATCTTTCCCAGCATCAGGGTCTTTTCCAATGAGTCGGCTCTTCGCATCAGGTGGCCAGAGTATTGCAGCTTCAGCTTCAGCATCAGTCCTTCCAATGGATATTCAGGACTGGTCTCCTTTAGAATGGACCGGTTGGATCTCCTTGCAGTCCAAGGGACGCTCCAGAGTCTTCCCCAGCACCACGGTTCAGAAGCGCCCGCTCTTCGGTGCTCAGCCCTCTTCACGATCCGACTCTCACTTCTGGTCACGGCTACTGGGAAACCACGGCTTTGACTAGACGGACCTTCGTCGGCAGAGCGATGTCTCTGCTTTTTATACTTAGCATCATGGCTCCCATCTCCAGGTTAATTTGGGAGGAATGGTATTTGGATGGACCGTTTGTCCTGGGCCTTCTCTCGTCCTCGTGGGTGGCTGCTCCAGGCCACTGGTGGCATGTCTTTCTACTGAGGCTCTCCACGGGGCCTTCCTGGCCTGCTGCCTAGGAACCTGCATTCCAGCCACTCCCCCAGGTGGCTGGGGCCTTCGGGTGGGCCCTGTGTTTGCAGGAACATGCGTTTCTGCGTGTGTCTGAGGATGCTGCTGCTGATGCCAGTCTAGGGGCTGCCCTACAGAGCTGACTCAGGACTGGTCTCTCTCTCTGCTCGCCTCTGCTAAGTCACTTCAGTAATGTCTGACTATTTGTGACCGCATGGACTGTAGCCCTCCAGGCTCATCTGTCCATGAGAGTCTCCAGGAAAAATACTGGAGTGGATTGCCACGATTCCCTCCAGGGGATCTTCTCAGCCTAGAAACTGAACCCATGTCTCCCAAGCACTCTTGAACTTGACGCTGGAGAAGACTCCTAAAAGTCCCTTGGACTGCAAGGAGATGAAACCAATCACTCCCGAAGGAAATCAAGCCCTGAATATTCACTGGAAGGACTGAGGCTGAAGCTGCAATACTTTGGTCACCTGCTGCAAATAGCCGACTCACTAGAAAAGACCCTGATGCTGGCAAAGATTGAGGGCAGGAGGAGAAGGGGACGACAGAAAATGAGACGGTTGGATGGCATCACCGACTCGATGGAAATGAGTTTGGGCAAACTCCGGGAGATGGTGAAGGTCAGGGAAGCCTGGAATACTGTAACTTCACGATCCGACTCTCACTTCTGGTCACGGCTACTGGGAAACCACGGCTTTGACTAGACGGACCTTCGTCGGCAGAGCGATGTCTCTGCTTTTTATACTTAGCATCATGGCTCCCATCTCCAGGTTAATTTGGGAGGAATGGTATTTGGATGGACCGTTTGTCCTGGGCCTTCTCTCGTCCTCGTGGGTGGCTGCTCCAGGCCACTGGTGGCATGTCTTTCTACTGAGGCTCTCCACGGGGCCTTCCTGGCCTGCTGCCTAGGAACCTGCATTCCAGCCACTCCCCCAGGTGGCTGGGGCCTTCGGGTGGGCCCTGTGTTTGCAGGAACATGCGTTTCTGCGTGTGTCTGAGGATGCTGCTGCTGATGCCAGTCTAGGGGCTGCCCTACAGAGCTGACTCAGGACTGGTCTCTCTCTCTGCTCGCCTCTGCTAAGTCACTTCAGTAATGTCTGACTATTTGTGACCGCATGGACTGTAGCCCTCCAGGCTCATCTGTCCATGAGAGTCTCCAGGAAAAATACTGGAGTGGATTGCCACGATTCCCTCCAGGGGATCTTCTCAGCCTAGAAACTGAACCCATGTCTCCCAAGCACTCTTGAACTTGACGCTGGAGAAGACTCCTAAAAGTCCCTTGGACTGCAAGGAGATGAAACCAATCACTCCCGAAGGAAATCAAGCCCTGAATATTCACTGGAAGGACTGAGGCTGAAGCTGCAATACTTTGGTCACCTGCTGCAAATAGCCGACTCACTAGAAAAGACCCTGATGCTGGCAAAGATTGAGGGCAGGAGGAGAAGGGGACGACAGAAAATGAGACGGTTGGATGGCATCACCGACTCGATGGAAATGAGTTTGGGCAAACTCCGGGAGATGGTGAAGGTCAGGGAAGCCTGGAATACTGTAGTCCCTGGGGTTACAAAGAATTGGACGCGACTGGCCGCTGAACAACGACAGCTGGCAGGTGGGCTCTTTACCTCGAGGGCCACCTGGGAAGCCCGGCCTGCCTCTGGTTTAATCATATTTAAGAGACCAGGTCATTATTCTTGAGTTTTCCTTCTACAGTTTAGAAAGAGTGAAGCAAACAGTAGAAATAGCCTTTTACATTCCTTCAGGGAGGACATCTTTGCCTGTTAGTCCATTTTCTTAATTGTGTAACGTGCTGATTGCCATCTAGCTTCCTTCTCGATGACTTCCTTGAGGGTGAATCTGCGCTGTAGCTACTGTGAGGGGCACGGTTCCCGTGGATCCCAGGAAACAGAAAGGAAGGCGACATCGATGCTTGAAGGAGATGAAAGTGAGCTGGAGGGGGAATGTCTCCATTGCCCCTTGGTTCCTGGAACTGGTGGGTGAAGTGGGCAGAGAATGAAGGGACCCTAGAAGCAGGGCTCTGACTTGCCTGCAGAATGGCTGGTCCAGCCCGAACACGTCTAAACAGCTGCAGCGTCGTCAGGACCTTTTGAATGCTCGCTGAGTATCCCAGATGGAATCTGGATAAAAAAGTGAGTCAGACATCCACAGCCCATTTATCATGGGATCCCTTGCTGGGAAAATGCCTGATTTATTCGTAAGTCAAGGCCTGTCATCTTCCCTAGTCATAATCACTGTGATTTGTAATGCATACAGCGTATGATTTATTTAAAGGTAAATTTATTTCGAATAACTGAATTTGAATGTGAATGAAATACAGGCTTCGAGTGAATGATTTAAAGGCTTGCTGTGCAGGAGGAATCTTGTGCAGACCTGGGTCCCCTCCGCCAGCGGCCGGCGGAAGAATGGGCTTGGGAAGAGTGTCTTCACACAGCTCTCTCTGAGCACGTGGGAGGGAGGAACCCTCCGAACCCTAAAGTGTGGCCTCAGGGTGCTGGTGGGTCTGGCAGGGAGCAGCCGCGTGGTTGTCCTGCCCTCCCGCCCAGAGGAAGGGAGCCTTTCTGTGACTCTGTGGCCCCGAGCTGTCTCTGTCAGCCAGCCCCCTGCCCCAGCCCACGCACCTGCCCACGGTCCCACGTCCGGCCGTGACTCCTGGGGCTCTCCTGGGGGAGAGGGGGAGTTCCCTGCCGGTGCCCCGCCACACCTCCTGAGCCCTTGGAGTCCTCATCACGGCCTCCAGCCCTGGGGTCAGGCCGGGGTCAGGCCCGTGAGATCCAGAAGCATCAAGGAAGAACCCCTGCTCCCCAGGCCCCTGCCTCAGACGCAGCGTCTCCTGAAGTCGGCATCTGCGGTTATCCCAGCGTCCTTCAGGGTCAGGGACCTTCTCCAGACCCTCAGTTCCCTTCTGAAATGCGGAGTCTGCGGAGTGAGGACCCCGGCAGCAGCCTGTCTGCAGCAGGGGATGGGACCCATGAGGGCAGGAAGGACCCCTGAGGGCGGGGAGGACCCCTGAGGGCGCGAAGGACCCGAGGTTCAGGCCTGACGGGCAAGGCCGGATGCCCACAAGCAATTACGGCCACTGAGGGTTTCCCACATTCAGTGTCTGGGAGCAGGGTGAGTGCTGCCAGGGAGGGGGCCCTGGGGCCCCTGTGCCCCAACCCCCCAAGGCCCTCTGGTCCAGCTCCCCGCCCCAGCCTGACACTGAGGGCAGGTCACTTGTCACGGGCCACCTCACGGCAGGGTGGGGCCACTCTAAGCTCCTTCCACGGATGTCCCCAGACAAGCAGGTTCAGAACTGAGCCAGGGCCGAGCTGGGCCTGGGGGGCTGAGCCCATCCTTGGCCACCCCACTGGGCCTCTGCCACCAACGGGGAGTCTGGGAGCCCCCACCTCCAGTGGCCGTCTGCTGCCCGAAGTGAACTGAAGTGAAGGTAGCTCAGTCGTGTCCGACTCTTTGCGACCCCATGGACTGTACAGTCCATGGAATTTTCCAGTCCAGAATACTGGAGTGGGGAGCCTTGCCCTTCTCCAGGGGATCTTGCTGACCCAGGGACTGAACCCAGGTCTCCCACATTGCGGGCGGATTCTTTACCAGCTGAGCCACCAGGGAAGCCCAAGAACACTGGAGTGGGGAGCCTGTCCCTTCTCGGATTTTCCTGACCCAGGGATTGAACCAGGGTCCCCTGCATTGCAGGCAGATGCTTTACCATCTGAGCTACGAGCTGCCCAAGCACACGGGTAAAGTGTGTGAGTGGGGTGGACGTCTCCTCCGTAGTCTGTCGGCTCCACCTCTGCCCCCCACGTCGCTGTCCCCCGACGGTGTGGGTCCTCACCTAGGACCTCCTGTGCCCGACGGGCAGATGGTCTCAGGGCATCCTCCTCCCGGGGCCCAGCGCCCACACAGGCATGGGGCAGCCTGAAGGTAGACTCAGGGGAAAGCGGAGGCTGGTCTCCACACGGGAGCAAACCAAGCGACTGCGTCGTCACAGGTGAGCGTCACTCCTGGGCATCACGCGGCCGCATATAGAACGTGGAGTGTGTAACGCGATAAGTGAGATGACAGAGCCGTGGGCTGTGTCCCCAAGGGTCACACACACAGGCCAGCAGATGGAAGCTCCCTGCAGCCTCCAGAGGCCGAACTCACGGGGAGGCTCGGAGGCCAGAGGTGATGACGGAGCTGGAGGTTTTACTTGCAGACTCAACCCTGAGGGTGACATTTCTCGTGAGCTCTGTAGAGCTGAGTGGGTGGGACCTGTACCTCCTGCCCGGAGGACCCCCAGACACAGACATCCCCATGAGAGGTGGGCTAGGACGCCAGGTGGAGGGGCTGCCCGATCCTGACCGTCATCAACAGCCTCCACTGCACTTTAGTTCAGCAACACCATTTAAGAGTCACTTGTGAATCCCGCATTTCGTTGCCAATTGCAGGATACAGACCGGCTGTCCGTGGTGACCGTTTAAGGCTGAGTGCTTCTCTGGCCTGGAGTCGGGCCTCTGGGTGCACTTTAATTGCTGTCTGCGAGGAGGGCTAACGAGAGGACCCGAGCAGAGACCCTGCGTGATTCACGTTGTGTCTTCCTGAGGGTTCAGCTCCGTGAGCCGCCTGGGCGGCTCACAGCACCGTTTCCCATTTCCTCTGAGGCCGTGGGTCCCAGTGCTTCCAGCTGAGGTGGGGTCACCGCGGTGCACTGGGTGGGAGTGGTGAGAGCCCCCTCCGGCCTGCGGGCGCGAACATGCCCCCCCACCTCCCTGCTCGGGCCACGATGCCCGGGGGGAGGGGCCGGCCCCTCCCTCGGAGCCTGCCTGCAGACCGGCTCCTGGGTAAGACGCGTCCTCGCCGAAGGGAATGTGTACCGCCGGCTCAGACACCACGCGGCTCTCAGCCTGGCCCGGGACTCAGGCAGGTGGACAGCGGGGAAACGGGCTTCACGCAGACCTCAGGAATGCAGACGCAGGCCTGAGTCAGCCAGGAGCTTCCCGAGGTCTGCCCCGCCCCGCCCGGCCCCCGCTCCTCTCGGAAGGGCTTGTACTGGGCAGTGCTGCAGGTGTGAGCCAGGAGAGACCTTTAATCTTCATCGTGCACCCAACTGTCTGTTTCGGCTGCTGCAAGATATTAAGACGAAGGTCTGACCGCATTTATGAAATAAAAATGTTTCCTGCCGTATCGGTGGGCAAGAAATGTCACAGCCATCAGCAATTTCTGCCCTCCCAAGGGGAATGAGGTCTCTGAAAATGGAACACAAGGCCTGTGGCCCAGCAGATGGCTCCGCCACCCCTGCCCCCATCCGTGGTGACCTCCCTGAGGGCCTGGAGCTGGGGGAGGGATGCAAAAAGTAGCTTTCTGCCCCTCCTTCAGGGGAACGAGGAAACGGAGCTGGTGCCAGAGAGCTGAGGTGCCGAGAAAGGGATGATCTCAGGGAGCCCAGAGGCTTGCATCTTCCCACACCTAGAATGCTAAACTCCTCAGCTTGATACCTGATCTTTTCAGACCGACCGATCCCTTTGTTGTAAACTTGTATGTCTACAGCCCGACTCCCCTCCCGCCTCCTCGGAGCAGTTTTCTCAGGGCTACTGAGATACTGTCTCCCAGGCTCCAGTCCTAAACGTGCCCACAAATAACTCTCTACTTTCAGGTTGTGACTGTACTTTTTTAGTTGACATTTACTTCTATGGACTTATTACCAACAAAGCTCCATCTAGTCAAGGCTGTGGTTTTTCCATTAGTCATGACGGATGTGAGAGTTGGACTATAAAGAAGGCTGAGCGCTGAAGAATTGATGCTTTTGAACTGTGGTGATGGAGAAGACTCTTGAGAGTCCCTTGGACTGCAAGGAGATCCAGTCAGTCCATCCTAAAGGAAATCAGTCCAAATGTTCATTAGAAGGACTGATGCTGAAACTGAAACTCCATACTCTGGTCACCTGATGCAAAGAACCGACTCACTGGAAAAGACCCTGACGCCGAGAAAGATTGAAGGCAGGAGGAGAAGGGGATGACAGAGGATGAGATGGCTGGATGGCATCACTGATGTGGTGAACATGAGTTTGAGCAAGCTGTGGGAGTTGGTGATGGACAGGGAGGCCTGGTGTCCTGCAGTCCGTGGGATCACAAAGAGTCAGACATGACTGAGCTGAACTGAACTGATAACTGATCTACATGCTTATGCTTGTTAATTAACCCCCCACCCCAAAGTCTCTAAGCTCCTTTTTTATATTTGGGATTAAGGCCCAGAGAGGGTGAATACAGCTCCCAAGGTCACACGGCTGTAAGTGGCAGGGTCTGAGTTCCAAATCCCAGCACATCACCAAGTACTGGGGTCTCTTCTCTGAGTAATGCTTGTGCTGTTTCCAAATGGCCCCCGCCCCCGTCTGAGATTCCTGGGGCTGCCAGGAAAAGTTAGCACAGACGAGGGGCTTAGAACCACAGCCACTTACCCTCTCAGGGTTCTGGAGGCCAGACGTCTGAGATCACGCGTCACGGAGCGGCACACCCAGGACCGGCTGCGGGCGAGGGGCCCTCCTGCCTCCACCACCCAGGTGCGCCTGGGCTGCAGCAGCCTCCCGCTGACCTCTGCCCTGTCGCATCTGTCCGTGAGCCTCCCCCGGCGTCCGGGTGGGGGGCCTCCATGGGGGCTCATGGTAGAGATGGCTCATGATGTTGACCTCGCAAACAAAGAATAAAGTCGCAGTGGCTCTGGAGACTGACCAAATTGCCCAGACAACATTCTGTTTTCCACTGGCGCCTACCTTCTCAAGGCTACGAGCCACCAGATTCCAGACCTCTGGCTATGTGACCACATGACTCACCTGCAGGCTAAACATGATCCATCCCTTCAGGGAGTTTTTCATTGGCGGGGTATAAGAGAGACCCCATCAGAAAGCGAGGACGCTGGTTCTCCTCGAGGGCCAGTCGCCCCCGCATCCCCTCTGATAAGTTTCCTTTTCTTGCCTGGCTGCCTGGCTCACTCTCTTTTTCTCTGCACTCGCCTTACATGGGAGTCTCTTCTCTCATAAAGACACTGGCCACGTGGGTAATTCCGCAATGAACTCATCTCAAAATCCTCAGCTTAGCCTGCAAAGGCTGTTTTTTTTTCCCCAAACAAGTCAACATTCACAAATTTCTGGAGTCGGGACATGGACCTCTTCTTGGGGGCTCCAAGCCCAAATAGCTATTACCTCTGGACAGAGGGTGCTGGGCATGCATTTATCTTCTGAATAAGCAATTCTCCAGTGTGCACCCAGCCCCCACCCTGCTGTTTGTGCAGCAAACACATAGGGTGGGCACGACCCAGGCCTGGGGTCCTTACCTCAGCTGAGCACCTTGCTCAGGAGACAGCATGGATTAGGGACTCCCATGAGGAGGTGGGGGCTGTATGTCTGCCCAAGAGATGCTGGGTGGTGGAAAGAATAGGACTTGAGCCTTTTAGATACTCAAAGCACTTTAACATCTAATTCAAATGCTGGACATAAATGCATATACACATGGAATATTAGCCATTAAAAAGAATGCATTTGAATCAGTTCTAATGATGTGGATGAAACAGGAGCCTATTAACTGAGTCAGAAAGAAAGACACCCATGCAGTATGTTAATGCCTGCATACGGAATTTGGAAAGATGGTAACGATGACCCCATATGAGAGACAGCAAGAGACGGACATAAAGGTAGACTTTTAGACTCTGTGGGAGAAGGCGAGGGTGGGATGATTTGAGAGGATAGCGTTGAAACATGTGTATCACCACATGCGAAACAGATCTCCAGCCCAGGTTCAGTGCGTGAGACAGGGTGCTCAGGGCCGGTGCACTGGGACGACCCTGAGGGGTGGGGTGGGGAGGGAGGTGGGAGGGAAGGTCAGGATGGGAACACATGTACATCCACGGTTGATTCATGTGAATGCATGGCAAAACCCACCACAGTACTGTAAAGTAATTAGCTTCCTGGAGAAGGCAATGGCAGCCCACTCCAGTGCTCTTGCCTGGAAAATCCCATGGATGGAGGAGCCTGGTAGCTACAGTCTATGAGGTCACTAAGAGTCGGACGTGACTGAGCGACTTCACTTTCACCTTTCACTTTCATGCACTGGAGAAGGAAATGGCAACCCACTCCAGTGTTCTTGCCTGGAGAATCCCAGGGACAGAGGAGCCTGGTGGGCTGCCGTCTATGGGGTCACAGAGTCGGACACAACTGCAGCGACTTAGCAGCAGCAGCAGCAGCAATTAGCTTCCAATTAAAATAAATTAATAAAACAAAACAAAAAAACCGCCGGAGTCGACTCGACCTCTAAACTAACTGGTGTTTACCGTGGCCAACAATACGCTTCCATATTGACGAGTGATATCGTGGATCCCTAGAGTCAGGACTGGTCCCGGAGTTCAGACCTTAGCAAAGCTGGAGCTCCTGATCCCCGAGCACACCCCAGTCTTCTCCGGTGTCTGAACATGGGGTTTTATTGTTTTTACTTCACAGGTCTTGCTTATCTCTTATCAAATTCACCTCTGAGTATTTAATGAGCTTTGAATGCTTCTGTGAATGGAATTGTTTTCTTTTTTAATTTCCAGTAACTCTTTGCCAGTATATGCAAACGTGATAGATCGTTCTATGCTGACCTTGCACCCTGCAACCGTGCTAAAATCTCTGATTACTTCTGGTAGCTTTTGTAGATTCTGTGGGCTTTATATATAAATGATTGCTGCAACTGAAAAATAAAGGAACTTTAATTTATTCAGTCTGTCACTCAGGCGTGTCCAGCTCTTTGAGACTCCATGGACTGCAGCCCGGGTTCCTCTGTCCAGGGCTTCCCTGGCGGCTCAGCTGGTAAAGAATCTGCCTGCAATGCAGGAGGCCCTGGTTCGATCCCTGGGTTGAGAAGACCCTCTAGAGAAGGGAACAGCTACCCACTCCAGTATTCTGGCCTGGAGAATTCCATGGATTGTATCGTCCCCGGGGTTGCAAAGAGTCAGACAGGACTGAGCGAATTTCACTCTCACTTTTCAATCTCCTCTGTCCATCAGGATCTCCAGGCAAGAACAGTGGAGTGGGTAGCCATGCCCTTTTCCAGGGGGTCTTCCCAACCCAGGGATCGAACCCGGGTTTCCTGCATCCCAGGCAGATTCTTTACCAGCTGGGCCACCAGGGAAGCCCAGGAGTACTGGCGCGGGGAGCCTGTCCCTTCTCCAGGGGATCTTCCTGGCCCAGGAGTCAAACCAGGGCCTCCTGCACTGCAGGTGGATTCTTTACCAGCTGAGCCACCAGGGAAGCTGTCTGTACCTATATCTGCACCTTTATTTCTGTGTCTACCTGTGTATCTATATCCTCTGTGGCTGCATATCTGTACCTGCATCTGTTTCTGTGTCTACCTGTGTACCTGTATCATCTATGTCTATATCTGTATCTATGCATCTATGTATACCTGCGTCTGTCTCTATATCTATATGTCTGTCTGTTGTTGTTCAGTTGCTAAGTCGTGTCCGATTCTTTTTGACACCATGGACTGTAGCACGCCAGGCTCCTCTGTCCTTCACTATTGCCCAGAGTGGGCTCAAAGTCATGTCCATTGAATGGTGATGCCATCCAACCATCTCATTGTCTGCTGTCCCCTTCTGGAATCTTTCGTCTTCAATCTTTCCTAGGATCAGAGTCTTCCCCACTGAGTCGGCCCTTTGAATCAGGTGGTCAAAGTACTGAAGCTTCAGCTTCAGCATCAGTCCTTCCAGTGAATATTCAGGGTTGATTTCCTTAAGGACTGACAGGTTTGATCTCCTTTCTGTCCAAGGGACTGTCAAGTCTTCTCCAGCACCATAATTTGAAAGCATCAGTTCTTTTTGTCCAGTCTTCTTTATGGTCCAACTCTCACATCCGTACATGACTACTGGGAAAACCATAGCTTTGGCTAGACAGACCTTTGTTGGCAAAGTGATGTCTCTGCTTTTGAATACGCTGTCTGGATTTGTCATTGCTTTCCTTCCAAGGAGAAAGCTTCTTTTAATTTCATGTCTGCAGTCACCATCCACAGTGATTCTGGAGCCCAAGAAAATAAAATCTGTCACTGCTTCCGCTCTTTCCCCTTCTATTTCCCATGAAGTGATGGGACTGGATGCCATGATCTCAGTTTTTAATGCTGAGTTTCAAGCCAACTTTTTCACACTCCTCTTTCCCCCTCATCAACAGGCTCTTTATTTCCTCTTTACTTTCTGCCCTTAGAGTGGTTTATCTCTATGTATCTCCATATCTGTTTATATAACTGTGTGTTTAGATGCTAAGTCGTGTCTGACTCTTGCGACCCCGAGGACTCTAACCCACCAGGCTTGTCTATTCATGGGATTTTCCAGGCAAAGATACTGGAGTGGATTGCCGTTTCCTTCTCCATGGGATCTTCTGGGCCCAGGGACTGACCCGTGTCTTTCGTATTGACAGGCATGCTCTTCACACTGTGCTTCCGGGGAGACCTTATATACGAATCTGTGTCTACATCTGTGTCTGTCTCTGTGTCTTTAGACCTGCGCCGCCCAGCCTCTCCAGCACAGCGTCAAGCGGCAGTGACCAGAGCAGATGCCCTGGCCCAGCCTGGTCTCAGGGCAGAGGGGTGATTCTTCCGTCGTCCAGTGCAGTCTCAGCTGTAGTTATTTTGGCCCCTGCTCGTTTGTAGTTACCTTTTATTAGGTTGGGAAAGCTTTCTATTAGTATGCTGAGAGTTTTATTGCAAATGGATATTGAATTTTGTTAAACATGTTTTCTATACCTATTACAACGACTGGATGAATTTTCTCTTTTGGTTTGCTAGTGTGGTGGATTGCACCAGTTAACTTTTTATTTATTTATTTATTTTTTTATGAAATAAACATTTTAATTGTTGTTACGTGTTGGAGCACGTAAGTCAAACATCAGAAGAATGAAATCCTCCTCTCTCATCCTGCACAGTCAGCTGGCTCCTCGAGCCACAGTCAGCTTTTCTTCATTTTAATTTATTTATTTATTTTTAAAATTTTATTTTTACTTTATTCTACTTTACAGTACTGTATTGGTTTTGCCATACATTGACATGAATCAGCCACGGGTATACAATTTAAAGTAATCTTGCTTTTAGTGACAAACTCCATTTGGCTACAACATATCATTTTTAGATGTACTGATTTACTAAAATTGTTAAGAATCTGCATTTATAAGAGAGAGTGATTTGTAGTTGTTTTGGAATATCTTTGTCTCATTTTGGTAGTATTAGTGTAAATGCTAGCCAAAATAACTTGGAACGTATTGCCTCTTCTTTAGTTTTTTGGAAGAATTTGCATAGACTTGAACTTTGGAAAGTCAAGGTAGGTAGATATCCCCTTAACTGGAAATTACCAGGAATTCCACCTCAAGTTTTTCATGCACAAATATTTTTAACTACAGTTTCAACTTTTGTAATGGATGTAGAGCTGTTCAGGTTATTATTCCTTTTTGAGTAAAATCTGATAGCCTGTTCTTTTAATAAATCTATTTTTTTCATCTATGCTGTCAGCTTCAAGGGCATCACTCCTTTCCTTTGCTTTTAGTAGCTATAGAATCTGCAGTGAGTCTCGTTTCTGTTATTGCAGATTCGTGTCTTTCCTTTGTGAGATATAGCTGGAGGCTTCTTAACTTTATTGCATTCAAAAACTTCTTTCCTTTTCTTTCCTTTGTTCTTTGTCCCCGTGCCATTGGTTTCTGTTCTTACCCTTCTTTCTTCATTTTTATTTTAGGTTTAATGTGCTGTTTTCTTAAGGTTGAAGCAGAGGTTATTAATTTGATATCTTTCTTCTTTTATACTATAGATATTTTAGCTTATAAACATTTCTTAAGACGTATCCGAAAACATTGATATGTTATGTTATGATTTTCATCTAGTTCAATTTTTTTTCTTCAATTTTTCTTTAGCTCTGTTCTTTGGGGCACTTATTTTAAGCGCTTTGCTTAGCTTACAGACATACAGAACTTTTTTTTTTGGTTACTGATTTCAAATTTAATTTCACTATACTTGGAAAATATGGCTCATATGATCTGAGTTGTTTCAGATTTGCTAAGACTTGGGTTATGGTCTAGAACATGGTATGTCTTGGAAAGTGTTTTGTGTGCCCTTGAAAACTATGAATATTCTGCACTTGAAAATAATGTTTATCTGCAGCTTAGGTCATATGAGTTTCAAGTTTCCTGTATTCTTACTGATTTTCTCTCTACTTGCACTATAAGTTATTGATGGAAAAGGGTTTAAATCTCTGACATTAATTATTTTTTTCTAAAACTACCACAGTTTCTTTAGTCTTTATCTATTTGTGCTTTATGTTATTAAATGCATACATTTAAAAATATTTTTGTGGTTTAGATGTGTATAAGAGACAGGTAACAGAACTTTTTTTTTTGGTTACTGATTTCAAATTTAATTTCACTATACTTGGAAAATATGGCTCATATGATCTGAGTTGTTTCAGATTTGCTAAGACTTGGGTTATGGTCTAGAACATGGTATGTCTTGGAAAGTGTTTTGTGTGCCCTTGAAAACTATGAATATTCTGCACTTGAAAATAATGTTTATCTGCAGCTTAGGTCATATGAGTTTCAAGTTTCCTGTATTCTTACTGATTTTCTCTCTACTTGCACTATAAGTTATTGATGGAAAAGGGTTTAAATCTCTGACATTAATTATTTTTTTCTAAAACTACCACAGTTTCTTTAGTCTTTATCTATTTGTGCTTTATGTTATTAAATGCATACATTTAAAAATATTTTTGTGGTTTCTTAGTAGATTGAACTCTTGATTATTATGAAATAATCTTTATCCTTGGTAATACTTTCTGTTTTACTTTGTCTGATATTAATATAAACAACCCAGCTTTTTTTTTAAATCAGTGTTAGCATGGCATATATTTTGCATTCTTTATATTTCAAGTGGGTATTAAGGTTATATATTTTTTAGTGATGATTTTAGGGGATATGATCTAAGTATTTAATTTTTCATTGTCCATTTTCAAGTAATAGTATACCACTTCATGCATCGTATGAAAACCATATTAAATTATACTCACAACTCTCTTCATCCTTGTACTATTGTTGTTATAAATTATATTTTTTATATGGTATGGAGAAGGGAATGGGAATCCACTCCAGTATTCGTGCCTGGAGAATCCCATGGGTGGAGCGGCCTGCTGGGCTGCAGTCTGTGGGGCACAAAGGATCGGACACAGCTGAGTGGCTGATGTGCTATGTGCTATAAATGCTTCGATACACCGTTGTTCTTAAAGCAGTCGTCTTCTAAGAGAATTTTTAAAAGAAAGAAATGTCATTTATATTTACCTTTCTTGATGCTCTTTATTTTTTTTACCTGGTGTCACTTTTCTTCTTAAAAGACATGTCTATGGCTATGGATTATTTTTCAGCTTTTGTATGCCAGAAACTTCTCTTGCCTTCAGTTTCAAAGTTATTTTGCTGCATAGGCTTTGTTTTGTGCTTTCTTCCAGAGCTTTAAAGGTGTGATGGCAGAGCGCACACTATGCAGTTACCGTGGTTTTATGACTGTATTTCCTGTGCTGCGCATTACATCTGTGACTTGGAATATAGTTATGATAACTGTTTAACGTCCTTGTTACTAATGATAGCCTTTGCATCATTTCTGATCATGTTTTCCTGCTTCTTCTCATGACTGGTAAATTCTATTAGACATTGTCAATTTTGCCTTGCTGGCTACTAGACTTTTTTTATATTTCTATGAGTATCCCCAAGCTTTTGTCTGGATTACAGTTAAATTGCATGGAAAGATGTGACCCTTGAGCCTTGTTTCTGAGCTTAGCTGTGTGGTTGGGGCTGCTTTTGCCCTACTATGGGGACGTCCTTCTGACTGTCTATCCAATGTCAGCTAATTGCGTGATTTTTCTCGCCCTAATCCCACGGGAGCACAGAGGCTTCCCTGATGGCTCAGTGGCAAAGAATCTGCCTGCAAGGCAAGAGGCCACCTGCAAATACCGGAGACTCTGGTCTGATCCCTGGATCGGGAAGACCCTCTAGAGGAGGAAATGGCAACCCACTCCAGTATTCTTGCCTGGGAAATCTCATGGACAGAGGGAGCTGGTGGGCCACAGTCCGTGGGGTCGTGAGGCAGGCCTTGCTTGGGCATTTCCCTGTCCCCTGAGAGCTCCCTCACGTGCATGCATTGGGATCACTCGGCTTTGCTCAGCAGGGTGATGTTTGGACGCTGCAGGTCTTTGCAGCTTCTTATCTACGTGTCGTTCCTCTTTCTAGGACCCTGACCCCTGAGTTACAGCTGCCACGAGCGCCACAAAACCCAAGTGCTTTTGTTTGTTTGTTTTTCAGCTTAGGAAATGCACTTGCACTTGATTTTGCCTCACCCCCCCCCCCTTCCCCGCCACGGCCCTGGCATCCTGACTTCTCTCTCTGAGCAGGAGCTGGGCAATGCTAGGACTCACCTGGTCTCTTCTCTCTCTAGGGGATGTCCAGCATCTGAAAACTATTATTCTATTATTTCATATCTATCTCTCTGGGTGATAGGTGAAGTCGCTCAGTCGTGTCCGACTCTCTGTGACCCCGTGGACTGTAACCTACTAGGCTCCTCTGTCCATGGGATTCTCCAGGCAAGAATACTGGAGTGGGTTGCTATTTCCTTCTCCAGGGGATCTTCCCAACCCAGGTATTGAACCCGGGTCTCCCACATTGGAGACAGACACTTTAACCTCTGAGCCACTAGGGAAGCCCTATCTATGTATGTATATATAATGACTATATATATATATTTTCAAAAGTCATTTTTCAGTTGTTTCAAGTGAGGATAGTAAGCTCCACCCTGATTATTCCATCTTAATAGAAATCATACTGTTTTCAAAAGTGACTTAAATCAGTGCCAGATTAACATAAGGGAGCTCATACATTTAACTAATATGTATTGCGCAGCAATGATTTCCTTGACTTCTCTCTAGACGCTGGGTTGTGGTGGTTAGTCAGACAGACAACACACCTTCCCCTGTAGAGCTTATACTTGGTGAGGTGTAGACTGGCAGTTAAGCAGATGGCATGTGGTATCTGATGCTAATGAGTGCCATCAGAGAAAATAGATCTAGGCAGGTAGAACTGGGGATCTAGTTATTGTGCATTTAAAATGCAGTGACCATTAAGGAGAGGACATTGGATCAAGTACTTTCAAGACATGAGAATGTGAGCTCTGTGGACACCTGGGTGGAAGAGAGCCAAGCAAAGGAGTTGGCAATGCATGGCAGTGTCTGGTATTCCTGAACTCCTGAGAAATAATTAGGAAAATATGCTATAGCTTGAGCAGAGTGGAGCTGGAGAGAGAGAGTGGCAGGTACATTCACGGTCTGCGTTAGCATTAGAAAGAAAACTCTTCTCCCCAGCCTCCGGGGTCCAGATCATCAGAGACAGCTGAGGATGAACTTCCTGCCCTTGTTTCCAGACGAGGAAGCCTTGCTGGGTGAGAATGAGGGGTGAGCTCAGGATGGTCTCTTTTGACAGCAGCTGTGCTGTAGGAAGAGGGGAGCTAATGGTGTGGCTGATGGATGTGTCCAGGGGAGCCCTGGGCCCTCATGCAGCTGCCTGTGTCTTCAGGTCACCAACGAGGAGCAGAGATCCATGAAAAAGGTGAGGAAGATGATGCCTGTTCTGGTGGCTAGAGCACCTTAGTAGCAGCTGACGGTCTTACTTTCTAACCTCCGTGATGGACGCTTTTTTCTGTTTCAGTTCTATGGAGGAGCGTGAGCGATAGACGCAGATCCTGGGATGTTCTGGAACACATTTTTCTGACCCTTCAAATCTTAATGTTGCCTGTAGTAAAGTAATAGCAATAAGTGTCTCTATCTTATAAGGATTTCAGGACGATTAGTGATATTAGTATACTCAAAGCCTTTATAACTGCCTGCTGCTGCTGCTGCTAAGTTGCTTCAGTCGTGTCTGACTCTGTGCGACCCCATAGACAGCAGCCCACCAGGCTCCCCTGTCCCTGGGATTCTCCAGGCAAAAACACTGGAGTGGGTTGCCATTTCCTTCCCCAATGCAAGAAAGTGAAAAGTGAAAGTGAAGTCGCTCAGTCATGTCCGGCCCTCAGCAACCTCATGGACTGCAGCCTACCAGGCTCCTCCATCCATAGGATTTTCCAGGCAACAGTACTGGAGTGGGGTGCCATTGCATTCTCTGATAACTGTGCCTGGAACACAGTAAATATACGTATGGTAAGACCTCATCAGATATTAGCTATGATGATGATGATCATCCTCACCACCATCATGATTGCTATCATCATCAGCATAGTCAACATCATCACCACCATCACCATCACCAACGCCACCATCATTGCCATCACCACCATCATCATTACCACCCCATCATACCACTAACATCCTCACCACCACCATCAACAAAACCACTGTATCATCACCACCATCACCATCACCATCACCATCACCACACCTTACCTTAATTATCATCATCACCAGTATAATCAGCAACATAACTGACAATATCACCCCTGTATCATCACCACCATCATCATGACCTAATCATCATGAACACCACCACCACCACCTTGTCGTCAATAACATCACCACCTTCAGCACCATCAGCACAACTGTCCCATCACTATAAACACTGCTTCCACCATCACCACCATCACCACACCTTACCATCACCATCATCACATCAAAATCAACAGCCTACCCCAAATCCCTTCATCATCATCACTGCCTTCCTCATATCACCACCAGCATCACACCTTACCATCACCATCATCACCACCACGGTCATCGCCACCATTGTCATTCTTCCTACTGCCACTACCACACACAGCATCACCACCACCATCAGCAACATCACCACTGCCATGATCACATCTTACCACCACCACCTTTACCATCATCATCATCACCACCACCAGCATCACCGTCGCCACCATCGCGTATCGCCACTCCCAACGCCAGCATGGCCTTTTCCTGAAAAGCTCTTCTTCCTTGTCTCGATATTCAAGCTTTATCACCATCTTCAGAGGAGCAGTTGAGTGACATGCGCTTCCATCCAGGGGAGAAGATGGGAACTCTGTGAGCTGGGTGCCAAGTCAATCCCGCCGTTAAGAAGGGTGAACAAACCCTTGATTTCAATTCTAAGAAACGACTTCTTCCTGTAGACGGAACTAGTTACACAGAGCCCTACCGCTTCTAATTCCACCCTTAGATTCATAGATAGACGTGATTCCACCAGCACCAGAGTGGAGTGAATTTCAGTTTCAATCACTTTATTGGCATGACAACATATACAAGAATTGCCAACATTAATACATCAGATTTCGGAGTCTCAGAGGTGGCGGTCGAGCACGTCTGTACTTCTCATTACTGTCTTTCCAGGTTGGTGTCAGGCTCTAGGTACCTTGAGGTTGTTCCTGCCAAAATTTGGGCTCGTTTCAGTTTATAGTTTTTCTTACTTCTGCTGTGACAGAATTTCTTCATCATTTTCAAAATTGGAGAATAATATTGTCTATGTTTCTGCATCTCGTAAGGAGGAGTAAAGCCATTTTCTGTCCAATTTAGTGCCTCCTTATGACAACTATTGAGTTATGTTCCAATTACTTTTTCTAGTTAGTGAGGTCAAGAGAGTAGAAGGTAGGCCTAGGTCATCATAATTACTGTGCCTGTCGGGCAAAAATGCAATGTTCAGGTACAGTCAGAGCCGGTCAGTTACTGAATACAGTTCAGTGATCACATGAGAACCATGTTAGCAGTTGTTTCATCATCCTATCTTGAGATAAAATTATTGACCTTGAGATGTGACAGTTTGACCAACAATCCATAGTACTTCTAAGAATTTTTTCTCATAGCATCTAGAGCATTGAAATATCAGTTTTGTCTATTTGAATTTCTATTATGGAGTGCTATCAGGATGAGGGAAGAATCCAGTCAGAATATATACTATATGAAAGTGAAAAGTGAAAGTGAAGTCGCTCAGTCGTGTCCAACTCTTTGCGACCCGTGGACTGTAGCCCACCAAGCTCCTCCATCCATGGGATTCTCCAGGCAAGAATACTGGAGTGGGTTGCCATTTCCTTCTCCAGGGGATCTTCCCGACCCAGGGATTGAACCCAGGTCTCCCACATTGCAGGCAGACGCTTTAACCTCTGCACCATCAGGAAAGCCCTATATATACTATATATTGTATAGTAATAAAGCAAACTCTGGGAGATGGTGAAGGACAGGGAAACCTGGTGTGCTGCAGTCCATGGGGTCGCAAGGCGACTGAAAAACAGCAACAATAAAGTATTGACTTCAGCCTGATCTTTCTTTCCCTTGTTTTTTAAAATCCAACATAGAAGTTGTAGAAATCCAAGAAATGCGCTGTTTCTCGAATATCCCCTAATTTTTCTTCCCAAGTCTCTGTTCCACACGTCTATAAAGGAATATCAGACATGTAGAAATGGCTTATAGTACCATACATTAGAAAACTGTAGGTACGTTTAGAGCTATCCTGACCCAGTTTTCTTAGCCCTACAGTATAATGTAATCTTTTCCTTAAATTGTGGCGTTTCTGTATTTCTGGGCTTCCCTGGTGGCTCAGTCAGTAAAGACCTGAGTTGGTAAAGAACTAAGTCAGTAAAGATCCGCCTGCAATGCGGGAGAGCTGGGCTTGACCCCTGGATTGGGAAGATCCCCTGGAGGAGGGCATGGCAACCCACTCTGGTATTCTTGCCTGGAGAATCCCACGGACAGAGAAGCCTGGTGGGCTACAGTTCTCGTGGTCCCGAAGAGTCAGACACAACTGAGTGACTAAGCACAGCACGTAATAGCACCTTTTTAGTAAATTGAGGCTTTGCTGATATTCCCTAAAAAGTTAGTCTGAAAAATTGTGGTTTAAGTGTTCTGTGCTACAACCCCCTACTGCTCCACGCCAGTGACATGCCTCGACTCTGCCCGGCGAGTTTTTATTTTGGGGACTCTACCCCTGTTGAATGTTTTGCAATCATTTCCCCGGTGGTGAAAATGCTTTGAGCCAGGGCTTCATTTCAAGCAGCTTTGCTTTTCCAAAGACCGGAGATGCCAGCTCACGGTGTGCAAAAGAAAGTGGATAATGAAGCACTTTAATTAATGTGAATATGATGAAATTTTAACTGAGGTTGATGGGCTCCGGTTAAGAATCAATCACTGTCTCTTAATCCTCTGATGGATCTGAGAATTTGTGAAATGAAACACCGCCAAGGTGCTCACATCAGAAGAGGAAACTGCACGAGAGGACTTTGATTTATTGGGCCCCCGACAGGATGGGTCTGAGGCAGTACCCGGCTTTGTGAGCCTGTGGTACCTGCGTCGTGAAGGTTATTCCTGCTCGCATAGCGCATCACGCTCTGGTGTGCACTCAATCACCGCCCCGCACTCTGAGGCCTGGGTTGATAAACATATTCATTATAGGAAGAACCACTCCTCAAACTGGTGATGAGGTGTGTTCCAGGGCAAGGGGAACAGTCCCTGAGAGGGTCCCAGGGAGACCCCCCCAGGAGCTAACAAGCTCCTTGGCAGTTTTCTCTGGGTGTAATTTTCTGAGCACTGGAAACTTGGTGGGAGGGGGTCCTTCTGAGCCCTCAATAGCCCATACGTGAAGTCACTCAGCTGTGTCTGACTCTTTGTGACCCCATGGACTGCAGTCTACCAGGCTCCTCCGTCCATGGAATTTTTCAGGCAAGAATACTGGAGTAGGTTGCCATGTCCTTCTCCAGGAGATCTTCCTGACCCAGAGATTGAAGCTGGGTCCCCCACACTGTAGGCAGACACTTTACTGTCTGAGCCACCAGGGAAGTCGTGACTAAAGTCAAATGTACGGAACCCCGGAATCCTGTTACGGCCTGATGTGCGCTCGGGAAGGACTCTAGTCCTTGTCCAGTGTCCCCGGCACTTTTGGGAGGTGCTGGAGGTCTTCCTGTCCCACGAGCCACGTCCGTTCCCATCTTTGTGACCAGAACTGCCTGGGACGCAGCCCCTCCTCCTGGCTCTACCCTGCTGAGCTGGACCGCTGGTCAGTCCTGGCCGCCTCCTCCGCTGAGGCTGGCTGAGGCTGAGAAGGTGATGCTCTCCTTCTCACGGGTCCCCAATTGCCCAGGTTCTCTGGCCCCACAGGGTCAGGGCGCTGGGAGAGCCTGGTGAAGTGAGCTGCCCTTCCCAGCTGCCCCTGAACACCCAGGCCTGCTGGCTGCCCCCAGCTCAGGGCCACCCCATGGCCAGCTCCTGTCACCTCTCCATCTGTGAGCTCTCCCCCTGGAATAGAGTCCACGTGGTTTTGAAGGGCTGCAAGCATTTCTGATCATATTACTTTTATAAAGCTTGTAGTTGAAAAACACTGAACTTTTTCACTGAATTGCTGCTAATCTAGGTCACTGCCTCCCTGCAATCCTGAAGCTGGCTTTTTAAGCCTCAGTCACACTTGACATTTATCCCTGCTGAACGTTCCTTGATTGGTTTGCAGCACGTGTGTAGCGTGTCCTTGGTGCCCGGCGCCTTTGGTGTTGGGTATTCTGAATAGGGCGGGGCTGGGGCTACTCTCGAGACCATCGAGATGGACGCCTGCCTGGGGGGACAAACCGGACCCTGTCCCCCTCTAGCCGTGCCTCCACGGAGGCTCCTGCTGTCTCACCCGCCAGCCAGCACGCCCTTAACGAGCTTGGTGGGTAACTGGACCCCAGTGTCTCCCTTCCCACAAACCTGGCATATTGCTGGACTGGAGACTAAACCTTGGTCTAAAGGCGTCAAGGCCCCATGACTGTGCTCACAACTTCCCTCCTATTTCACATCCTAACTCAGGCCACGCAAGCGTCCAGCGAGCCTTTGACCCTGTGTGCGCGCACATGCTAAGCAGCTTCAGTCAGACTCTTTGCGACCCCTTGGGCTGTTGCCCTCCAGGCTCCTCTGTCCAGGGGGATTCTCCAGGCGAGAACACTGGAGTGGGTTGCCATTCCCTTCTCCAGGGGGTCTTCCCAGCCCAGGGACTGAACCCGCGACGCTTATGCCTCCTGCCCTGGCAGGCGCGTTCTTACCACTAGTGCCCCTGGCAGCGCCGTATTTGGCCATTTGTAGGTACGCCGAGCTGTCACCAGATGAGTGCATGTCAAGACAGGGGGGCCTGAGAGGAAGAGAGAAATCCTCCCGGAGTGCAGTGTGTCACAGTAGCTGACCCACGCCTGCTACTTGAGATTTGCTTGGTGATTTCACGAACACCAGCATCCTGTTCCCAGGGTAACGGTTTAGTTATTAGGCATCACAGAATCACAGGCTCAGTACTGACTTGGCAGGTGCCCGGATCCCGGGTCCTGACCCTGGGAGACACAGCCAGGACTCCTCAGGTCCTGCGTCTTTATTCTTAACCTTCCGTGTGGCTGAAATGCTGCTTCTCCCTCCAGCTTGAAACACCATCAGGGCCCTCGGACTGTGACGACCCCACTGGCCTCAGGCTGCGGGGCAGAGCCGGACGTTACAGAGCTAAGGTGAAGGCCTTGTCTTCCCTGTGTTCTGTGAGTCTAATGTTGTGAGAGTGACGTGCACTTTCTGGCTCACTGTGTCCCCTCCTCAAGGCTGGAGACGGTGAGCTTTTCCACAATCACCACATCTATCACGTCCAGGCGCCCTGTTCATGACCCTATTCCCACTCGACGCCTGTAATCCCTGCCCTGGCTCCTCGTCCCAAGAGGACGGATGGCCCCTGTCGTCACTCATAGGAAGATGTTTAAGTAAAAGCCACACTTCTGTCTGTGTCCCATTTTCCCGCTGAGTGGGGGAGGCAACTTCATTAAGTCAAATTAGATGTGACTTTTTAAACTTCCCTTCACAGCATCCAGTTTCGAATCTGAGTCCTTCCACAGCACATTGCCTGTTTGTGAGTAAACTGACTCTGCTTAGTCTGCTGGGGTTTCCAGCCTCCTTTCTGCACGACTTCCCTGGAGGTGGCTCAGGTGATTAAGAATCTGCCCGTGATACTGGAGACCTGGATTCAATTCCTGGATCAGGAAGATCCCCTGGTGAGGTGAATTGCTACCCACTCCAACATTCTTGCCTGGAGAATCCCATGGACAGAGGGGCCTGGAGGGCTACAGTCCATGGGGTTGCAAAGAGTTGGAGCTGACTGAGTGACTAACACAGCCTCCTTTCTATTTCAGGGGAGAAATGGTTGCCCCCAACCCCAGCATGGGTTTCAGAGCCCAGCCTGGCCCCTACCCCAGCTTGCCTGGGACCTGGGCTCCTCAGCTCTGGAGGTTGACCCCAGGTGCCTGTCAGAGGCAGAGGAGGGCCAGCGGGTCTCAGGGCCCCAGGGTCCACATTGCCAGCATCTCTTGGGAGTTAGGTGACAGCTGGTCTCATGGGATCTCTTCTCATGTGCAGCCTAGGGAGCGGATTCGGGGACAGGAGAAGCATCACCCCTGTGCACCCAGGCCACAGAGCCTACTCCCGCCAGAGAGATTCCGGGAGGGGTCCTCACTGATCCTGTCTGCAGCTCTGAGTGCAGAGGAGCCCAGTCCAAGGCTGGCGGAGGCTGCAGGCGCCTGTTCTCTGCCGGGAGGCCGGGTCTGCTGAAGGGGACGCTGATGGCATCATCTCCTCTGTGCTAGCATCCTGAGCCCCTTACGCTTTTGTTCATCACAGCCACGCTGGGAGGAAGAGCGGACTTCCTTGCCTCATGGACGCGGAATCAGGATATCAGCGGGCCAGGGATGCCTGCGCTCAGCACTGTGTGAGTCTGTGCCTGCCGGGTACCTGCCACCACGCTGCCAAGCGACCACATCCTGCGCACGGGGCCAGCCGGATCCTGGCAGCAATAGGAGGGTGGTGGGACACTCCTGGTGTGCTGACTGAGGTACACGCAGTGTCTGCCCACCTGGCTGGCTGCCCCCTCCTCTTCTACAGATCCTAACGATGATCCCAAGGGATTTTATTCCAAGGTGCACAATCATCTGTTGACTAGAACAGCAAGTGTCTTAAGAAAACCTAGAAAAATACAGATGTGGATGGGAAAAGCTCCATGTAATATAGAGCTGCATGTACATTTACAGGTATATATGGATGGGGCTATGGGTGCACCAGAGGTTAGCTTTGATCTAGAATGTATAGATTATGTGTGTATATATAAACACACATGTAGATGTGGGAGTAAATGATCTGGGCTTAGATTGTATACAGGGACTGATAGGTGAGCAGTGGTCTCCTGGTCCCAACTCCTTAAGAATTTTCCAGTGCGTTGTGATCTACACAGTCTAAGGCTTCAGCGTAGTCAGTGAAACAGAAGTAGATGTTTTTCTGGAATTCCATTGCTTTTTCTACAATCCATCAGGTGTTGGCAATTTGATCTCTGGTTCCTTTGCCTTTTCTAAATCCAGCATGAACATCTGGAAGTTCTCAGTTCATATACTGCTGAAGCCTAGTTGAGGATTATTACTGTACAATATTAACATTGATAGATGTGGACATAGATCTAGATGAGATTTAGATACGGACGCAGATTAAAGTTTGGATGACGTAGACTACGTGTGGGTATACGTGTCTGTACACATATATAAAATACATAAATAGATCGGATGAAATAGATGTGGATAGAGAGATCAGATTTAGATATTGTTGTTCGGTCGCTCAGCTGTGTCCAGCTCTTTGTAACCCCATGGACTGCAGCATGCCAGGCCTCCCTATCCCTCATCATCTGCTGGAGCTTGCTCAAACGCATGTCCATTGAGTCACTGAAGCCATCCAGCCATCTCATCCTGTCGTCCCCTTTTCCTCCTGCCTTCGGTCTTTCCCAGCATCAGGGTCTTTTTCAGTGAGTCAGATCTTTGAATCAGAAGGCCAAAGTACTAGAGCTTCAGTTTCAACACCAGTCTTTCCAATGAATGTTCAGTGTTGATTTCCTTTAGAATTGGCTGGTTTTATCTTCTTGCTCTGCAAGGGACTCTCGGAAGTCTTCTCCAGTGTGAAAGCATTGATTCTCTGATGCTCAACCTTCTTTATGGTCAACTTTCACATCTGTACATGACTACTGGAAAAACCATAGCTTTGACTATATGGACCTTTGTCCGCAAAATGATGTCTCTGCCTTTTAATAAGCTATATTTGGCATAGCTTTTCTTCCAAGGAGCAAGTGTTGTTTAATTTCAGGGCTGTAGTCACTGACCACAGTGATTTTGGAGCCCAGGAAAATACTGTCTGTCACTGTTTCCATTCCCCCCCCTCCCCAATCTATTTACAGTGAAACTGTGGGACTGGATCCCAGGATCTTAGCTTTTTGAATGCTGAGTTTTGAGCCAGCTCCTTCACTCCTCTTTCACCTTCATCAAGAGGCTCTTTAGTTCCTCTTCGCTGCCATAAGGGTGGTGTCATCTGCACTTCTGAGGTTAGTGAAATCTCGTGCCAGTCTTGGTTCCAGCGTGTGCTTCATCCAGCCTGGCCTTTTGCATGATACATTCTCCATTATCAGGGTGCTTATGATGTCACACTAGTGTCTTCTTAAATCAAATGGTACTGTGGCAGTGATGCTGGGAGGGATTGGGGGCAGGAGGAGAAGGGAACGACAGAGGATGAGATGACTGAATGGCATCACAGACTCAATGGATGTGAGTCTGAGTGAACTCTGGGAGTTTGTGATGGACAGAGAGGCCTGGCATGCTGCAATTCATGGGGTCACGAAGAGTCAGACACGACTGAGCGACTGAAATGAACTGAACTGTAGCAGAATGTCACACCCATATTATTTCTGTTTCTTTGTGGAAAATCAAATAGTTGGGTTTCTCCCCCTTTGCATCTTTAAACACCTTTCACATTTTTCATTTATTCTTGGCAATCAGATCTTACTGAGGAGCGCCAAAGTTTGGTCTTCTGATGGGTCTTCAAGCCTGAATTGTCTTCCTTTCTGGAACTTCTGAAAGTCTCCTGGCGCCAGTGCCCTTTCCGGGCCCTCGCTCTGCAGAGCCCTGGCTCCATCTTCTCACCCACAATGCAAGCTCTGACTTGCTCTCAAGCTCTTCAGTTTCCATTTCCTTACTGGTTTATTTTTCTGTCTTTATTTTAGGGCAGGTGATTCTTGGGGAGAACTCTTACCTTTAAGAGGTTTTCCATTCTATTTTGGGTCTGCAGCTTTCTCTCCTCTGATTTCTTAGTTATTTCTAGGCTGTTCCTCAGTCTTAAAGGAAATCGACCTGGAATACTCATTGGAAGAACTGATGCTGAAGCTCAGTACTTTGGCCACCTGATGCGAAGAACTGACTCATTAGAAAAGACCCTGATGCTGGGAAAGACTGAGGGCAGGAAGAGAAGGGGGAAACAGGGGATGAGATGGCTGGGTGGTGGTGTTGGCTCAACGGACATGAGTTTGAGCAAACTCTGGAAGACAGTGAAGGGTTAAGAATCCTGGTGTGCTGGAATCCACAGGGTTGCAAAGAACGGACATGACTGAGCCAGTGAACAGCGTCTTTTAATTCCATTCATTTGTCACCACGGAATCCCCTGCTTGTTCCACAGCTCTGATGGAAGCACAGTCACGCAACTACTGTTGTGGGCTGGATGGTTGTTCCCTCGCGCTCGATTCACCGAGGCCTTAACCTCCAATGAGGTGTTAGGAGGGGGGTTCTGGGGAGGCCATGAGATTTAGATGAAGTTGTGAGAGTGGGGCCCACCTATGAGATTCATGTCCTTAGAAGAAGGAAAGACGATCAGAGAGCCCTCTCTGCCCAGTGAGGGTGCGATGAGGAGCTGAGCATCTGCAACCCAAGAATCAGGACCAGCCAGACCCCGCATGTGCCCACCCCTCGCCCTGGGGCTCCCAGCCTCCAGAGCTCTGGGCTCAGATGCTGTTGTCTAAGCCCGCCTCCCACTCTCCACCACTATCTGTGGTGCTTGTTGCAGCAGCTTGAACAGACTGAAGCTTGTAAACAGTTCTGAGGATCGTGGCTTTCCACATATGCTCTGATCGATTGTGGAATCTTGCAGCACTGACAGCTTTGGAAATGGCCGGCGATGGATTCTGCAAAGCAGAGAGTGGACACAGGAGCCCAGTGGCCACGTAATAATGATTAGCACACAACCAGCCAAATGCTGTGGAGGAAGTCACAATGAGCCGGAAGTCAGCTGTAGAAGGAGGGAGGGCTGAATGAGGAGCTGTGCTGAAAAGGTGAAATCTTTCTCGGTAGGATTGCTAGAGAGCCTTAAGCCAAACACTGGGTCTAATTGGCAAAGATATGCAAGGAAGCTTCTCGCGACGTCCTCGAGAAGCAGGGGCAGTGGAATGATTTTGTAAAATGATATTGGATTTAAGGGACTGAACACTGAATTGACTGCCATTTTCAGGGGGTATCAGTTAAAATGTTTTTACTTCAAAAGACTTCTCCTGTTTTATTGAGCCACAGTTGACGTAGAGCACTATGTATGTTTTAGGGGCTACTGGAGGCAGTCCTGACGGGCTTGTGGGGACTTTCCAGTGTCCCTCCCAGTGGAGCATGAAGGTGTTGAGTTATAAGTTTGAGCAAACTCTGGAAGACAGTGAGGGTTAAGAATCCTGGTGTGCTGGAATCCACAGGGTTGCAAAGAACGGACATGACTGAGCCAGTGAACAGCGTCTTTTAATTCCATTCATTTGTCACCACGGAATCCCCTGCTTGTTCCACAGCTCTGATGGAAGCACAGTCACGCAACTACTGTTGTGGGCTGGATGGTTGTTCCCTCGCGCTCGATTCACCGAGGCCTTAACCTCCAATGAGGTGTTAGGAGGGGGGTTCTGGGGAGGCCATGAGATTTAGATGAAGTTGTGAGAGTGGGGCCCACCTATGAGATTCATGTCCTTAGAAGAAGGAAAGACGATCAGAGAGCCCTCTCTGCCCAGTGAGGGTGCGATGAGGAGCTGAGCATCTGCAACCCAAGAATCAGGACCAGCCAGACCCCGCATGTGCCCACCCCTCGCCCTGGGGCTCCCAGCCTCCAGAGCTCTGGGCTCAGATGCTGTTGTCTAAGCCCGCCTCCCACTCTCCACCACTATCTGTGGTGCTTGTTGCAGCAGCTTGAACAGACTGAAGCTTGTAAACAGTTCTGAGGATCGTGGCTTTCCACATATGCTCTGATCGATTGTGGAATCTTGCAGCACTGACAGCTTTGGAAATGGCCGGCGATGGATTCTGCAAAGCAGAGAGTGGACACAGGAGCCCAGTGGCCACGTAATAATGATTAGCACACAACCAGCCAAATGCTGTGGAGGAAGTCACAATGAGCCGGAAGTCAGCTGTAGAAGGAGGGAGGGCTGAATGAGGAGCTGTGCTGAAAAGGTGAAATCTTTCTCGGTAGGATTGCTAGAGAGCCTTAAGCCAAACACTGGGTCTAATTGGCAAAGATATGCAAGGAAGCTTCTCGCGACGTCCTCGAGAAGCAGGGGCAGTGGAATGATTTTGTAAAATGATATTGGATTTAAGGGACTGAACACTGAATTGACTGCCATTTTCAGGGGGTATCAGTTAAAATGTTTTTACTTCAAAAGACTTCTCCTGTTTTATTGAGCCACAGTTGACGTAGAGCACTTGTATGTTTTAGGGGCTACTGGAGGCAGTCCTGACGGGCTTGTGGGGACTTTCCAGTGTCCCTCCCAGTGGAGCATGAAGGTGTTGAGTTATCAGATGTCACCGTGTTTGAGGAAGGTCTGGGCTCCACAGGAGGAAGCTGAAGCTCTGTAGGCATCTTCCTCTGGCTTGCGTGATGGTGCACAGGCCAGTTCTGGCTTCCCATGTGGGCTAGTAAATAACCCTCTTGCCAGTGCAGCAGGACCTGAGATCGGCGGGTTCAATCCCTGGGTCAGGAAGATCTCCTGGAGGAGGGCAGGGCAGCCCACTCCAGTATTCTTGAGGGGAGAATCCCCTGCGCCGAGAAGCCTGACGGGCTACAGTCCACGGAGTCACAAGGGGTCAGACACGACTGAAGCTGCTGAGCATGCACGCACACACGCAAGCATGCACGGACGCACGCACGCACGCAGCTGGGCACACACACAGCTGAGCACGCACGCACGCACAGGGCAAGTTCAGATGTGTGACCGGGTGTGTGTGTGTGTCAGATGCCTCCCATCTCCAAAACGCCAGTATCAGCCGTGGTAACACCAAGAGAACGCGAGGCCAGTGTTGTTCAAACGTCGACACAGACGGGGGTGAGGATACGGTGAGACCCTGAGGCTGGTGATCCTGGGCATCTGGAACTGCTGAAAAACACAGCTCCATCGCTCACTTCAACAGCTGACGCTGGTTACCTGTGGATGACTTCAGGCTGACACGCCTGCTGTAGGTTCAGCCACGGGAGTGCCTCCCTCTCGACCGGGAGTGCCCGGGGTCCCCACACCCTCCTCCCGTCTGCCCCCGGGGCTGCGGGCGTGGAGGCGTGGCGCGGGCTGCTGGGCCCCACTCTCCCTTCGTCCCCGTTCAGCAGCAGCTCTCCCCTCCCTCCGCCCGCCAAGGCCCCACATTTTGGCTCAGAAAGTGTGACTTGGGGTCCACAGCCCCCTCTGCCCTTGGTCGGGACTCCTGACCCGGCTGCTGCGGGGGCTCCCGCACCCTCAGCGGGGCCTGCACTGCCTGTTCCTCTGACATGCTTCAGCAAACCTAATAGCTCCTATTACCAGCTACAATTTAGCATCTGAGCCAGGAGCTGGCTGAGAGAAGGGCAGAAGAGGGTGTGAATTATGCGGAGTGGCGGGGAACAAAGGTTTTATTTCTCCCGAGCACAGCCCTTTGATAGGGAAACGGGGAGACAACTGTGTCACTAATTTAATTAAGTAGTATGAGATTTCAGGGTCCGCGGACGCCATTTAGAACGGGATTAATCAAGAGCAGGTGACAAAAATGAATAGTCACACACAATGTTCGCGTTTTGAACAATCCGACACAGTCGACTGGAATCAAGGGCTTTTAAACAGGACACAGTTTTGCTTGCTAATCCAAACCAACCTCTCCCCCGCTCCACACAACGCCCGCCTGTTCTCACGGGCCAGAGCCTTTCTGCATGTTCCTGCTGGAATCAAGCCCCCAGAGTCAGGGCGTAAAGGAGCTGGTTTGCCCACCCAAGGCCCTGTTTTTTCCCCTTCTTCCGAGGGTCCTTTCTGAGAAACAAGAGATGCTCTTGGGGAATCTGTGAGCATCGTTAGAGACAATCTCAGCGCGCGTGGTAAATACCAACTGTGTTACAATGCAGATCCGGGGCTAAACACAGGCGTGCAGCCCCGAGGATTTCCAGGGCTGAGTGTGTGCTCAAAGGGTGTGTAAGGAGACGCCCTTCCTGGTGGGGGGGAGAGAAGGAACGTGCTGGGGTTGACTGAGCCCCAGACCCACATGCACACCTGTGCAGAGACCACCCAAGGGCGCCCGCAACAGGGTCTCACGTATGGCAGGAAATAGCAGCCGTGTCAAAAGCAGGGCAGCAAGGAGCAAACGGCCGCCTGTCAGGGGCCTCAGGGCGTGAGGACTGCAGAAGGCGCAGAGTCTGGAAACCTGGGGAGGGCTGGTCTCTTCCGGGTGAGCTCACGTGTGCCTGGCCGGGGCCACTTGAGCATAAGCGCGTGCGTGCCTGCGTGCGTGCGTGCCTGCGTGCGTGCCTGCGTGCGTGCCTGCGTGCGTGCCTGCGTGCGTGCCTGCGTGCGTGCCTGCGTGCGTGCCTGCGTGCGTGCCTGCGTGCGTGCTGTCTCTTCAGTCGCGTCCAACTCTTGGAAACCCCGAGGACTGCAGCCCGCCAGGCTCCTCTGTCCATGGGATTCTCCGGGCAAGAATACTGGAGTGGGTTGCCATTCCCTTCTCCAGGGGATCTTCGTAGCCCAGGGATCGAACCCTCGTCCCTTGTGTCTCCAGCATTGGCAGGCAGGCTCTTTACCATGAGCCACCTGGGAAGCTTGTCTCAAATTCTTGGAAGTAGGTGAAAACTAGTTCCCAGCCTCTTAAGAGTTTAAGCAGAGCTCTGAAAATCCCACTTACTGGCATTGATTCCATTACTTCACACACTTCTTTGGGGAATGGTGAGGAAACTTGGGTTCACCATCATGTTGTTAGAAATTCTACTTAGTAGAGACCAGGCTGGAGGTCTTGCTGGTTAGGAGAATTCTTGAGGCTCCTCCCTGTATCTGGACTATGTGTTCATATTTCGTAGGTGAGAGTTCCTTTCCATTAACTGCAGGCCTAATGCCTTCTAATTCTCTCAGGTTGGCAACAGGAGGAAGCACAGACCAAAGATCAGATGCTGACACACATTTACCCTGAAAACCAAGAGGAACCACTGGGCTCCTTGGGCTCGCCTCCCTCACTGGGGAGCCGGCGGCATTTCCGGCCTGGGGATGGCCCCACCCCGGTCAGAATGAGGAGGCCCTGTGCCCACCGCCCATGCCCCCCAGCTCTCTCTTCCCAGCAGAAACTGACATGACGTATCGGGTCCCTAGACAGAGCGGGATCTGGAATGAACTGTCAGGACACTTTGCTATGAACGACGTACAACTAGAACACTCTCAGGACCTTTACGGATTTTCCCCATCATTTAAAAACTCTTTCCTTGGAAGATTTTTGTTGTTGTTTTGAATAGACTTAGAACCCTGTTGTTTTTCTGACATTATGTTTGTGATCACAATAATAATCTGGAACATTTTGCTTTACTTTAAACCACTTAAGAGCTCATTTCTTTAGAAATGATCAGTGGTCGATTTCAACTCAAACAAAATGGCTCACGTGGATGCCTGAGAGCGTGTGGCATGCAGGTCTGCAATGGCGGGAGCCTTTCTTTCTTCCGCCATCAGGCATTTGGCGACCTTGGCTTCCATCACTCTAAGGACGCGTCCGTGTGGGAAGCTCGCAGCGCTCACAGGACGGCCCTTTCTGACTGCAAACTGGATGGGACTCCAGCCCTAGCGCCCGGTGAGGCAGGAGCGTGAGGGACAGCCCGGCTCTTGTCTGCATGCTCTCAGGGTGCAGCTGGTGCCCAGTGGGTGTCCTTGCACTGGGCTGCCTGGGCAGCCTGAGCAGGGCACCTGGGGTGGGGAGGGTACTTAAGAAATAGGCCCAGTGTTAACACTAATCAGCACGCCAGCACGCAGTCACCTCCCTCTTTTCGGTGTGTTTCAGAGAAGCCCACATTCCATCGAATGCTCAAAGTGGGAAATATGTTTAGACCTGTTTCCTGGTTTTATTTTCAAATGTCTCAAACTTGAAAGGTCCATGGGATAGGGCTTTAGTAGACAAGACGAGAGAGCTGAGACCCCACAGGCAAGATGCTTCATCAGGAAAACGTGAGGTCCTGACACATGGTATAACCTTGGGAAAGGTGCTTTTCATAGACAGAAGAATGTAAGCTTAGATATAGCCCCTTTCACACGGCTATCATTTTAAGTCTTAATTGATCTGCTTTTACATTATAGCACATTGCAAGACCCAGTGTTAAACATCTGCACTCATGTGTTGTCTGGAGGCACTGACACGTTCCCTTTCTTCCCTTGTCTTGGGAAGTGGAGAGAAACGGAGGAAGAGAGAGGGTGCAAAGTGGACATCAGAAGGGGTCAAACCCAGCAGGAGGGGGTGGGTGGTGGTGGCCGTCAGAGCTGAAGGATGCAGTTAACCACCAGCGCATCAGACAGAGAGGCTGGGATAAGTAGCCCTAAAATACAAAGGGAGAGATATAGGTTATTTTAAAAAAGCTCAGCATGTTAACGCCAGAGGGGGAACATGAATAGGAACCTTTGGAATTAGGCTAATAAACCATTTGATTAAAAAGTGAGCCAGGCAAGCTTCAATACGGTGAGAATGATGAAGTCAGTAAAAAATAAGTCTCGCATTAGCTGAGTTAGTATTCTTTTTTTCAGAACTGTTCATCAGGAAAAAGAAAAAAAAAAGACAAATGTCTGGGCAATTATGAAGCAGCACAGATGTCATGGTGTCAGAGAAGCAGGCCAGAGACCCCAGGGGAGACAGGTGCTCCAGGGGAGACAGCTACTTGAGGTGAGACAAGTGCCCCCAGGTGAGACAGGTGCTCCAGGTGAGATAGGTGCCCCAGGTGAGACAGGTGCCCCAGGTGAGACAGGTAACCCAGGTGAGACAGTTGCCCCCAGGTGAGACAGGTGCCCCAGGTGAGACAAGTGCCCCCAGGTGAGACAGATGACCCAGGTGAGACAGGTACTCGAGGTGAGACAGGTGCCCCCAGGGGAAACAGGTGCCCCAGGTGAGACAGGTAACCCAGGTGAGACAGCTGCCCCAGGTGAGACAGGTACTAGAGGGGAGACAGGTGCCCCAGGTGAGACAGGTGCCCCCAGGGGAAACAAGTGCCCCCAGGTGAGACATAACCCAGGTGAGACAGGTGTGCCAGGTGAGCAACCTCCAAGGCAGTGCCAAGGCCCCGTGTGTTCCATCTCTTTCCCAGGAGCCCAGCGTCAACAAGCACAGATCTCACTGATGAAACCGTCACCAGGTGCCTCTGTGGGGAAACCACTCCTGGACCTCGGGTGTGCACCCAGGAAGGAGTGAAAGGTTCGTAGCGGGAGCAGACACGCAAGCTCTGGACGTGAGCCTGTCACTGCAAAGCCGTGTACAATGACCCAGACGGAAGGCGGCACAGGGCGGGCGACTCGGATCGCTTCAAAGTCGCATTTTCTTGGCTTGGAGAGGATGTTTAGCTTGCTCTTAGCCCAAGGGTGCTGCGACTGTCTGTTCCTTTGCACAAACACCACTTACTGTGGCTGTGGATACCTGGCCCAGGTCCAAGTCAGGATTTGCTGCAACTGAGCAAGTGTACGGTAGATGAGGGGACAGAAAGCGGACGGGAGCCGGACCGGGGACAGTCTGAGCCCTCTCTCTGCCAACCCCGGTGGTGAGCATGTCCCGCGCCGCCACCCCCACCCCACTGCAGCGCTCCAGGGGCTGCTGGGCAGATGGCACCCCAGCCTGTTCTCGACCCCCACAGGGGACATTCCCAACATGCTGCCCAGGGGCCTGCCCAGGGAGCTGTGGGCACAGGAGGCGAGGCAGGGCAGGGCCGCTGCGCCCACCTGCTGCTTCCGGTCTGGGCCTGATTCGGACATGAGCCCAGTGATCGGATGTCCCCCTGCCGGCGACACACAGGGCGGGCAGGGAGCTGCAGGACAGGGGCCTGATATAGAAAGAGCCTCCTGGAGCAGGAACCTGGGCTGATGGTCCCGGTGTGGCTCTGCAGGAAGATGGGGCTGGTGGTCCAGGGGGAAGGGGGAGACTCTGAAAGATGCAGCTCGGGAGGAAGGCGGGTCTACCGGCACAGGAGGCGGGCCCAGGATTCTGACCCCAAGTGATGCTTGGAGGTCTGGAGCCCAGAGGGATGTGTTGTGACACCAGCAAGGTGGAGGAGGGTCTGTGGGGGCCATGCTGGGGGCAGGGAGCCCTGGGGAGTCTTGTGCCGCACCCAGGCATGCCAGGAGGAAGCCTTGGCAGGGTGCTGGCTGTGGGGCTGGGGGACAACGCTGAGCTCTATCGCTGTCTCACGTTCTGAGTTGGGGGAGGGACCTCGGGATCTTGTCCTGAGCAGCGATCAGAAGAGGTGTGACTCACCGGAGCCCGGCTCTGGACTGTGCGAGGAGCCCAGGGGAGGGCAGACCCAGGGACAAACCGCCCTTCAGCCTGCAGGACCTGGCCTGGAGAGACGGCGCCTCCCGAGGGTGGGGCACAAGCTGCCTCTGAGCGAGAGAGGAGAGACGGACTTGAACAGGGAGACGTCGGCCGCGCTGAAATCAGCCTGCCCTCCGACATGCTGCCTGTTCTTCCCAAGTGGAGACCTGAGGCCGGCAAACAGGAGGGGCCGCGGCCGCACCCCACGGCGGGACCCCTCCCTCCGCGGCCGCCTCTCCTGGGGGGAGACACAGGCGCTGGGGACTTGCCAAGTGCAGGGGCAGGGCAAGGGGTTGTGGCTCCCACACTGCTGGCAGCGTGGGCATCGCGTCCCCACTAACCACGTGGCATCGCAGAGACGGCCCCAGCGGGCGCGGGCACACCCGCGCAGATAAAACGGGAATTCCACAGTGTGTGTCTCCGGGTGACTGCGGGCCGCCCTTTCTCCTAAGCAAGTCACGTGGCCTGGCCGTGCGACAGGGCTCGTCTGCAGCCCGGCTTTGTGGGCCTCTGTGCAGGAGAATTTTCCCAGTGCTTGGTTCTGGCGAGGAGCAGGGAAGGCCCGCGGCGCGGCCGTGCACTCCCTCGTCGTCCGCGATCCACATTCTGTCGGCTGAGCCGCTTACAACAGTGCAAAGACCCCGCGGCCTGTGTTATAATATACGAGGCCGTGTCCCTCTGCGGAGCACGCGAAAGAATGCGCGTTGTTCTACGAGGGGCGCTTCACCGGGTTTTTCCCAGAGACTCCTGGGTCAAGGTTTAGAGGCCTGTTTGGTTTTCAGATTCCTTCCACCCTCTTTCCTCTCGGCGAGCACGCGTCCAGACCCGTCCACATTCACTTCCCATGTTCTGTGGACGCTAGATGTCCTTTAAAAAGAGGATCTCAAATGAGTCTTTATTCCTGTTTGCTGGCTCTTATTCTCTGTTTTCATGAACTCTGGCCCCAGCCATGGCAACTGCAAGAAAAATGTTAACAGTGATTGACAGGACTAGAAAGGCAGGGTCCCCATCGCATTTCAAACACTTTGGGAACAAAGCTGTTTGGTGTGATTGAATTAATGAGATACCGCGGGCTGTCAAAAGAGCACACACACTTTACATAAACCTGATTATCTTTGCATGGCAGAGACGGGAAAAAATAAAAACAGAGGAGGGGGCCTGGTGGGCTTGGGGTCCTCCTCCTGAGGAGCCCGCCCCGGCCCAGCTCGGGGAGGGTCCCGGCCAGCTCAGCCTCCCCCGCCTCCACCGCCCACTCCGCATCCATCAGCCACAGTCCTTAACAAGTCTATTCAGGAAACCAGGCTCCCAAACAGGCGCTCTTTTCACAACTCAGCACCTCCGAGGGGTGTTTTATTTTCTCTGGGAGCCATTGTTTCACGTGGATGAAGCATACGTTTCAACAGTTAGACCCGAGCGGGCGGCCTTGCTCGGGCCGAGCCCTGGGGAGGGACCCCGGCACGGTGGCGGCACGCAGGCCAGCCCCGCGTCCAGCCGGGGCTGCTGGCTGCGAGCTCCGGGCCAGGGCGGGCCAGAGCCTCAGGACGTCAGTGGAGAGGCGGGCTGAGCACTGAGAATGTCTGAGCCCTTTCCCGGGGGACCAGGGAGAGGCGCTCTGTCTCTCTGCTTAGCCGGCAGCGGCCGTGGTGAAGGGAGCCGGGCTCCCGGGCCCGGTGGAGTCAGGGAGCAGGGACGTCACCCCCCACCCTCCTGATTGCAGCCCTCCCAGCGGGCTCGCCCAGTGCAGACTCCAAGCGTGCCCCATCCAGTGACCCCAGGGTCGGGAGGCAGAGCTCTGCAGCTCCTCACATGGGCTTCCAGCCTGGGGAGGAAGGGAGCCTAACCGCGTGATGAGTCAGTGAAACACAGCCCAGGCTGCAGCCGGTGCCCAGACCCCGCGCTTCGAAGCAGCTTCGCTCTGGGAGCTGCTGGTGCTGTGACTCGGAAGGGGGACGGCATCAGCGGGAAGCCAGGGAGGCTGCAAGGCCACCCCTGCCGTGTGTCGGGGGGGGCCCTGGGTGGTGCGGAGCAGGCTGACCGAGGGGCTGGGGGCACAGTTGCTTCCCCAGAGTGTGGACCTCAGCCCTCCCGCCCGCCACCCCTGGGGGTGGCGTTTCACTCCTCTGGAGACGCAGAGCACGGCCTGGTCTCTGTGCTCACGAAGCAACTCCACAGACACGTGGGTGCCCCGTGGCTATGATTCCTCTGCGAACCAGATGCATGCAGGCAGAAATAGAACAAGAGCAGGCGGGTCTGGGCCGTCACTCGGGGGCTCTGCCTGCCGGTCCCCAGGGAGGGCCGCACAGGGATGCGCTGGGCTCCCCGAGCAGAGGTTTGGGGAAACTCGCTCTGTCCTGCCAATTTCAGAGCAGCCCGTGTGCCCGGAAGCCTGTGGGGTGCCGCGCTCCCATCCCAGCTGGAGGGCAGCTCAGAACGGCCTGGTCTGTGGGGGCGAGGAGCTGGGAGGGGGCCAGGGCGTGGCCGGCCAGCAGGTGTCTGTTTCCCACCGCTGGGCACCTGTCACCTGGCGACAGAGGTCACCCAGCTGCCGGGTATCTCCTCCTCGGCCCTCCACCCCCGCCCCAGGTCACTGGGCCGCTGGGAGGAGCCTGGAGGGAGGTGTGTTCCCACGCTCCTGGTCCACGGTTAGGACGGGCAGTGATGGAGAATATTTCTGGAGGAACCCGATTGCCCCACTTAGAAACACTGGTTAAAAGTCCCCCATCTGACCTCAGCCTAACCTGCAAGTGTGCCCCCTCCTCGTGGCCCTGAGAATCTGGAATTTTCCGTCTGATTCCCGGTCAGAAAGACTGCAAAGTGGCAAAACCAGCACTGGAGGTGGCGAGCGGGCTGGAAACCCACGGGCTTAGCTGCGCCTTGCCACCGTTTCCCTGTTAAATCGCAGTCTGCAGGCAGCCAGAAGGAGTGCTCTGGGCGGCCGGCCTGGCCTGACTCCATCGGTGGCCCTTTAACTTTCAGCCTAAGGCTCCGCTGTGGTTTCCTGAAGGAGAGTTCTTTCTTCTTGTAAGAAAGACAGGTTGATAGTGGAAGTTTTGGGAAAAGTTAGTATTTAAGTGTTAAATATTTTATAATATGTAAGTTCTACTTTGAAATGTCACATTCTTGCAAGGCAAAACATACACTTAGATTTGCTTTCACATCCTAGAAAGCCATTTCCTTTCTGTTTTTTCCTGAATGATTTAGGTTTATTGGGACTGTGCAAGTAAATTGACAACGTTCAGACATTCTAGAAATAAAAGAAAGTCAATGTTCTCCTGGGTCGCTCCTCTGGCCTGAATATCTGTGTCTCTTTGATTTTCTTTTTTCAATTTGATAATTATTTATTTACAGTTATATGAAGTATATAGCACGTTATATGTTACAAAGGAGAGTTAATATCATTAGCTCCATGGGTCAAACGGCGGATGATTCGGGCCCTGCCGGCTTTTTGGCCTCCAGCTATGAGCCTTTGTAAAGTGTTAGCTGTTGGACTGTGCCTGGTGCACTCACTTCATCTTCTCGGGGCCGCAGGGCACTGCTGCTGATCCCACCAGAGATGCGTAAGCCAGGAGCTGGGCGCATGGGTGTGCTGGGTCCCGGAGGCGAGCTCCTCCTTGGCGCCGAGACGCTTGCCGGCCTGCGCCCTGGCAACGTGTGTGGCACAGAGCAGAGCCCCAGACAGTCAGTGCTGGCGATGCGGAAACAGCAGCAAAGCCGGAGCAGAAAAGGTCCCGGCAGCGGAATGCGGCTCGTCTCATCCAGGAGTCTCTGTAGGACTTGTAGAGATTCAGCTCATGTGGGCAGCGGGGGCGGGGGTGCTGGTTTAAAGTAATAGGTTTCAATCCAGTGCTCTTCGTTCCTGACGAGCTCCTCGCTCCAGAAAAGTATGAGGGCTCTCGTTTCTGTGGGATTTTGGCTTCACTTGAGACGGTGTGCCAACTGAGACACAAACCATTTCCAAGGGCACAGAGGCCTCTGGGAGGGCAAGTCTGTGCTTGGATGAGGGTCCGTGAGACCTGTGTACCTGGCTTGGGTCCCCACATGGGAGCCCAGTGCTGCTCACATATGCTGGCTCTGCCCCTTGAGTGAAGTATGTTTTAGCTAAAAAATAAGCTTTGGATGGTCATAAAACCTTTCAAACCGACATTTCAAAGACTGCATTCAGTTTGAAAGTTCAGTAAAGGAAAGACATGCCCGGTTGTTCTTCCCTGGTAAAGAATCTGCCCGCAGTGCAGGAGACCCAGGTTCGATCCTGGGTTGGGAAGATCCCCAAGAAGGAAACGGTTACCCACGCCAGTGTTCTGGCCTAGAGAAGCCCATGGATGGAGGAGCCTGGTGGGCCGCAGTCATGGGGTTGCAAAGAGTCAGACACGACTGAGCGACTAACAGTCTCTGGCACTTCCTCACCCTTCCTCACGCCTGGTGTCTCTCTGCCCCAGCTGGGCGAGAAAGGCCCCCAGGGCAGCTGTTTTCCACTTGCCTGTCTTCCCTGCCCCTGGCCCCTCCCATGCTCTGCACCTGCCTGGAGCTTTGGGAGGCTGCTTCTCCTCGGGTTTGGCCAGTACGGAGTCAGGAGAGACTGGAGGGCGGAGGAGAGAGGGGCCAGGCTTCACGGCTCCCAGCAGGGCGGTCCAGGCTGGCGGCGGTCCACGCCAGGGGCCAGGCATTGGTCAGGGGCCACACGGCTCAGCGGTGCTCCCCCGTCTCCTGGGGACCACCTTCCTTTGCTTTCAGCCGGGGAGTCCATGGGAGGCACGACCACCTGCCTGACCTCTCATAAACCCTCCTCACTGCCTCCCGCAGGGCGCTGTTTGGTGCCTCCCCGGAGATGGTCCACTGGCCCCCACAGAGAACCTCCCGCCCTCCAGCTCTGGTCCTGCTGGGCGGTGGGGGGGGGGTGCCTGGCGGGGGGCAGGGAAGGG